>JAOYNN010060993.1:0-12238 GCA_025770095.1 Goniobranchus kuniei | reverse complement strand
GTAGTAGTAGTAGTAGTACTATTATTATCATAATGATGATGATGATGATGTTGATGATGATGATGATGATGATGATGATGATGATTATTGTTATATTATTATTATTATTGTTGTTGTTGTTGTTTTCTCAGACTGCTGACGAGAAGCTTCGGAGCATCGGCAAGCAGCAGTCTGGATCAGTTGATCAGTCCCAGCATTTTACCTTCGTCAGACCCAACCAACAACAACAGCAGCAGCAGCAACCACAAAATCAACGACGAAAACCAGAACAACAGCAAAATCAACGTCCTCAAACAACGAAGACGTCATCCAATCAGCAACGTACAGTTGACAGTGCAGATCAAACAAAACAACAGCCACAACTGCAACAACACCAACCTCAACAACAACAACAACAACAACAACAACAACAACAACAACAACAACATCGACCTCGCTTCTTAGTAGGCTCAGACACACAGGAAAATATGGCAGAACGGGCTATCGTCCGCCATTCACGTCGCGAACGGAACAAAACCAATGTCCATCGAGTTCCAGAAGAAATGGACCGTGCAGAGGTCAAACGGAGGTCACGGAGTGAGGGTCCCAACCGCCGTGTACGTCAGTCCATGGATGAAAGGGAAGTAACGAATAAGAAACAGAATTTTGATGGGGGAGGGAGCGGAAGGAGAGGGCGCTGTGACGATAGCCTCGATTCAAACAGTGACAATGACGTCAGAGGTCCAGATAGAGGAAGATGTGAGTCAGATTCAGACAGTGACCCTAAACACTGGACCAAAAACCCCTTAGTTGTTCGCCGGACAAAAAAATCCGGGAAAGAAAGAAATTCCGAAAAGCGTCTTAGTGGTACCGCTGATTCTGGTGGTTCACTGCGCACGGCCAATCGCAGCAGCTGGGTTTATCACGTAGGGGAGGACCAGGCTAGCAGCGGGAGTTTGGGTGGCGGAAATTCCAGTTCCAGAGACAATACCGGAAGTGGAAATCGTAACAAATTTCAGAAGCTGGAAGAAATGAGAAAAAAGAGAATTAATTTAGCCGTAACTTCTGACGAAGAAAACACTCCAGCATCTCGCATTTCACGTTTGCGCCAAAGAGCAATTCAAAGCGGGCTCGGGGAACAAGCAAGGCCCGCCTCTGGCCAGGGATTATCTACAGGTTTCGAAGGAAAGGTAGAGCAACAGCGGCAGCCCTCGAGTTTCAACGCAAATTCAAACCAGCCAGTCACAAGTTCATACCAAGGACAAAACCTGGTAACTAATGATGTGAGGAATATGCCACAAAATTCTATCGGTTTAAATTCTTCACGTCAGATCGTGCAGCAGCCTCAGCAACAACAATACCAAGAAGGCCAATATGACGTAGCATCCCGACTTTTCAAAGATCAAAACAGATCCCGTCAGTCTTCATCATCTTCAGCTCCCCAGGGAACTCCTGTTCGTGCATTGGCCACATATCAGCAACAGCTACAATATGAACAACAACAGAAGCAGCAGCAGCAGCAACAACAACAATTTCAGCAACAATCGCAGTCGAGCCAAAATGCACGAGTCCCTTCCGTGCGTGGATCTTTTCCCGCTACCCATAATGTCCCTCAGTCCTTCCACACCATCCCCGAACCAAATTCGCAAACAGCACGAGCTATTTACAATAGTTCACCCGAAACGAATCGTCGATTTACCCACCAAGCCCGTGTACCTTCTGTAGACTCTGTTTTAGATTCCAACTCTTCCACGGCAATGTCCCAGAATTTAGACTCAGGAATCAGAGGACATACCCCATCTTCAGGCAGTAGGGCAGCGGCATGTTTTAATAGCTCTATCAGCATAACACCGCCGCCTTATACATCAATTCAACATCAACAACCACAACATCAGCATCGCGCATATACTTCTTTGACGGAGCCCAGTCTTTCATCAACACCACAACACTCACGGTCTCCAAATCCATTCAACGAAGTAGTTGAAATGAGACTTAAATCCGCTAAAATCAGTCCCGCAAAGTCTCGTGTGGAATCAAAACTTTCACGTCCCTCCCCGTCCAAATCTGTAGCAAGTCACAACAGCGATGATTCTCTAGATGAGCTGATCGAATCAAACATTCAGTTTTTAGACCGGGAAATCGACAAGGCCAGAGCTAAAAGGCTTTCTGGCATTGGGGTGGCCAGATCATCCAGTTTGCCAGATCCCCGAAAATCAAACAGCCAGTCGACTTCGATAACTCCAGTCAAACAGCAACCCATACTTCAAGTACAACAGAATTCAAGTGTACAGCTGCATGTATCTCTCAATAGCAACAATTCAAATAACAGCAATGATGCTACTCGTAATCAACAGAAAACCGAATTCAATCCGCCCCTTATTCAAATTGCTCGATCTAGTTCAGGGGGATTTCAAGATATAAACTCCTTCGAGCAAAATAAAGCTTATCTCAATTTACAACCAGACGTGGTTCCTAGATCAGAGAGAAAGTTTTCTTACGATAATTCCTTGAGATTATCTCGTCCAAACAGCGAATATTTCGAGAGGGAAGACTTGTCTAAGTCTGACAGCCAGTTGAACGCTCCTTTACAACAGATTCCCAACTATCGGGTGAACAATTTGCATCCAGACCAAGTATATGCTAGGGGTTGTGTCAGTGATGTAAATCTAACCTCAGCCTCATCTCCCTCTCTTGAAGTACCTCTCGTAGATAAGGGTATGTTCTCTGACGTTGATTACGATATCGAGGTTTCGGAAAGAGTGAAAAAATGGGAAAAGTATATGAAAAAACAAGACATTTTGGAAGGGGGTAGGAAAAATGTTAACTTGACACCAATTGAAGAGAAGCAAGAAGGAGAATCTTTAATGCTTCCTAGTGAAGTGCGTAAGTCAATCGCTCTAAATAGGCAAGGTGCTGCACATGTTCAACAATGGCATCAGCCAGTGCAAAGAGTCAAAGGCTTTAATTCGGATACGTCAATTAACAGAACAGGAGAAACGGGGTCCCCTAAAGTTGTTTCCATAGAAACAAACGCCCATCGCTTTTTCCAGGTCATTCAAGATCCTATGAGCGGACTGAGACTTGGGCACCAGTCTCAAAGTGTCAATTCTGTCTTTCAAACTCCAATTACAATAACCTCGGACAAAAACTACCCGACTGCCCAGAGTTTTCGACAGCAACTTGTAAGCAACAGACAACCAGCATTGGCCCTCTCCAACGGCCCTTTACAAGCAAGCTATCATCCCCCAGTCTCACAAGCAGTTGACAGTGGAAGCACTGGGCAGTCTCAAGACGAGTCCTCCCAAGTTGTGAAAAGAGGGGCTCGTCTGACCAATCTAAGAGATCCTGACAAGAGGTCTTCACGATACCAAGAAGAGCTGGACGAAATCACGACCATCAAAGGGGAGTCTGTTGTAAATTTGAGGCGTCGTTTTGACACAGATTCTACTAATATGACTTCAGAGGATGAACAAAGATCTGTTGTGTCCACTGCATCTGCTAAACTTAGCAGGGGGTCAAGACTGTCCCCATCTACGCGGGATTCCGAAAGTGTTGACTGGGCTTCAATGATCCCTGGTTACCAGAATAAAATAAAAGAGTCAGATGTTTGGTCACCAAATCTGGAGAGCACTCAGGGTGTACCGGTTAGCATTGAACGTGTCAAGGCTCGAACACTCCAAACCATACCTTTTTCAGAGGATCCGTTTTGGAAAGAGATAGAAGAGTTGACGTCATTTGATCCCAATGCCATGGCCGGGCATCTTAGTGTAAGCAGCTCCAATATCCAAGATAGCGACAATATGATTAAAAGTCAGGCTACGGAAATCCATGCCTCCCCTCACAGTTCTACCCTGCCATCACAGCCAAAACACGCCTTGTCCTCAAAAGAACGCCTTCAGCGATCAAAATCTCTGTACACTCCTAACATCACGCCATTGACCATCAACATCGATAAAACCCGGCCAAATCCAATCACGGCTTTAGATGATGTCTTGGATGACATCAGATCATCTATGGAGCGACAACAACAATTTAGTCCCAAGAAAAGAAATTTAGAAAAAGACGTGTATGCTTTCTCGGATAAAAGTGCATCCAAACCAGGATATAAAATGGAAGGAGGACAATTGACATTCTACAATCCTTCAGCGGATTCAGCCAGCCAGCCTACCCAAAAGTTTGAACCAGCATCCGTGGTTCAGATGAGGGCTGAGCAGCGACCGATGAAGCAGCCATTGCAGTTTTACCAACGACAACAGCAAAATCAATTGAAGGTGGTAGAGCCATTCCAGGGAAACAGACAATCACAGATACTAGTAAACAACAGCAATAACAACAGTTACCAGCTGGATCCCGCTCTTCTTAAACAAAAACTTTTAAATACTGGTCTCGTTGTTGAGACGGATACAGAAGATGCGAGTTTTGAAGATTCAACTTTAAAACTTTCCCAGCAATCATCAGGTCAGATATCATCCACCTTTTCACCCGATTCTCTCAGTTCTCAAACAGCAACACTGACCAATAAACCGCATTCACTTTTTGGAACCTCTTCCTACTATCACAAACCTGAGACGTATGGGTCAGCGCCCCAATCGAGAAAAGATTCAATTCTTGCTACCTCAGGAACCCAAAGTGGATCTAGCGCTTTAGACGATATCCAACGAGCTTTAGCCAAGTTCAAAACGCCTTCATATCAACCAGGGCCGGAATCCTTATATGGGACAACGAAATTTGAATCTTTCAAAGATGCAGGTTATGATACAACACGTGGCTCGAATACGAGTACTACTAGCTGGTCTTACCAAGCCCATCCTGCGGCTGATACAGCTGGTCTCAAACCGTTTAATCCCCCCGGCCAGTCTTCCAGTCGATTACAACAGGTAACTGAATCCATGGATGATTTGAAAGAACTTGCACAGAATGTCGAAAGACGAATAAACATGGTCAAGTCCAAACTCCATTCGGCTGATGAGAACAGTTTGGATTCTATTCTTTCTTCTCTCAAGAAATTTTCTCCGGATACCAAAACATCACAAGAAGTGCCACAGGAGCCATTCGAAGAGTATTACAACAGAAAGAAAGCAAAGTTGACAGAAGCACTGTCAGAACTGGACAGAATATCCACAAATTTGGATCTGGACTCAGATCACCTGAGTGGTGTACCTAAGAGAGAAAAGATGAAACCGTATCGCCCCACGAAATCCAGTGATTTCATCTTGGCCCCGCAACCAAAATCCCAACATTTGCGACCAATGCAGATGAGAATTTCCTCCGTATACATCCCTGGTCTTGAAAACAAAAAGCAAGACAGTTTTGATACTGAAACCGAATTCGATATCATATCCAAATCCTTCCAGGCGATCGCAGATGAAGTAAATAGGACATCGGATCTCTACAGCCAGAAGATTGAGAGTGAAATGAAGAGGCCTACTCCTGAAAATACTGCCCCTGAGACTCAAAAGCAAACGTACAAAATCACATTGAAAGCAGCAGATGCTACTGGTCCTTCCCTCACCGTTGATAAAAACAGTGTACAACCATCCTCCTCTCTGCCTGCAGCCCCTACAACAACGGACATCCCATCCGCTGTAAAAGCGCCCCCTGTCACGGCACCTAAACCTCAAGCATCCAAAACAAGAGGAGGGAGATTCCGGGCTAAGATTCAAGAACAGGCGGGACCTTATGATGAAAGTAACGTAAAAAAAGTAAGGTCTAAATCCGTTCCTGATTTGGAGCTGAGCGCCAATGACATTTTAGATTCAATGGATTCGGAGTCGACAGACAAAAGCAGCGGAGCAGCTCCAACAGAAAGTGCTGCCTCGCCAACACTGACAGTGATACCAAAAACAGGCATCTCTGTGGCTGTATCAACTCCTCCCTTATCTCGTCCCCGGACACGGATAAGACCGGTTAAAGATAACCGCATCATGCAAGAAGACCGTGCAGCCAAGAAAGAAGCAATGGAAAAGACACCTGGTATGCCGCCATCACCACAACCATCCCCGAAAGTCATGCGGAAAGTCATTTACAACAATAATACTCAATTGGAGACGATGATACAGCCTCCAACAATGTTCCAAGATGCCGTTGATGATAAAGATGAAGAAGTTGAGGCCAAGTCAAGTCTCCCACAGCTAAGTGTTAAACAACAGGCGCAAATGTTGGAGGGTAAGGCTCCCAACTTTGATAAAAAAGGAAATGAAGCCAATGTCTCATCGCCGGCAAGTACCAAGAAAATGCCACCTCCAGTTTCCATCAAACCACTGGCAAAAGTTCAGACAATCAGCACGGTCAAACTAAATGCTGAATTATCCAATGCTGATCCCTCAAAAGTCAAAATGGGTCAAAACGCAACCAATACAATTCCTGAAAAATCAACAGCCAAGTTGCAGATTAACATGGCTGCCAAACCATCCCTGACAAGTAGTGGCAGCGACAACGGTGCCACAGCATCTACATCATCCACAGCCAGTCTGAATTTGACGCCTCCAGTTCTGGACTCGAATATGCCACAGACTGGAAAAGTCAAATCAAAATCAGATGCTTCGGAGTCTGAGGGAACCCCTGGAACAGGAGCATTGTCTAAAGGAAAGAGAAAAGTTGGTGCTGGTGTAGCTCTAATGATGGATAAATTCAGTTCCAGTGAAGAAGCACAGAAAATGAAACCTGGCCAGGAGCTGTCAATAAAATGTGCACAAGACTTGAATGGCCCTACCAAGGCTTCTCATGAAGAAGAAAACAATGCCTCTATTCAAAATGGTGATACTATAGTTAAAAAAGAAAGCCTTAAGGCCGCAGTAAAAGCAACAGTAAATATGGCTCTTGACAGCGGTCCACATATTTCAAATGAAGCAGGAACAGGAAAAACTTCTGATGTAAAGCCAAAAATTGCATCCCCGTCAATCTCTAGAATCCCTGTCATGAAGGTCAATGTAAACCCTTCTTTGGAGAGAAAAGTCCTTGACCCTGATGGAAGGGGATCAACGGGGTCATCGCCATCATCCCCAAGTACTAAACCTCCCTTGTGTCCATGGAAACGCCAAACCTCTGACCCCGAAACACCCCCAGGTCCAACTGCCCCCAATGGGCTTGGAACCAATATGACCACAGATTTGTCTGGCATTGCAGGCAACAAGAAAAATCTCTCTCCGACTTCTCCAACAGAGAGTTCCATTCTGGAGCAAAACAACTTTTCCAAAGGTGCCAAAATTCAACCCACAAGTTCTGAATCTTCTCCACAGGGTGGTAGATTCAAGCTGGCCTTGGGATCTCCCAAAGCCGTGATACGAAGAATTCGACCACACAACCGAAAAATCCAAACAGAATCTCCTGGAAGCTCTGGTGAAGAGTCATCTCAACAAAGACCTCACAGTTTCCATGAGCTTATTCAAAGGCCATACAATGACACCAATTCATGCAGTGAGCTAAAGAAATTCCCTTCAGATGGTACAATCAATGCACAACAGACCTTCAGAACAGAACACGATTTAGGGGCTTTGATAAAAAAGAGTAAGAAAGACCTTGGTGAGGTTGTTTTGAAATTTGACCTCAAAATGCAGAGTTGAACCTTCACAATAATTTGAACTTTGAAAAGATGATTCTGTTTTCTGCTAACTCTCTTACAGTTGGGGAATCATTTTCGATTTTGAATGCCATTCAAATTGAAGTGTTTTTGTTTGTGTATTGTTGGTTGTTTTTGTTTGTTTTATTTTGGGTGTTTCTGTCAACCTGAGAAATTGCCCTTGTACTAAGATAATTCAAACAATTTTCGATGGCAAACTGAAGATGATTATCATTAATATGACTTCATCTTTTACATAATACGTTTGCTACACCATGCAATGAGAAGACAATATAATTTATAATTTATTTTCATTGAAATCATAGTTCTGCTTGTTGTTTTCACTGTACATGAATGAACCAAATTTGTAGTCTTTATCAGTTTATGTGCATCATTCTTTTTAGAAAACATTCAATGTAATTATTTTTTTTTAAGACTGGGAAGAATATTTCTTGATTTTTGTATAATCTTCAATTTCGAGCATTCGCTGTCATACTACAATATTGTAGTAATTTGAACCTGATTGAATATTGCGTTTTCAAATATTTAATAAGGCAGTGGGTGTTGATTGTGAATATTTGTTACTGTTTAGTATATGTATTTTGTGGCACCAGTTGTGAAAATGAAATAGATTTTATCACGACTTATAATTTATTTATGTTCTAGTCTTTTGAAACATAGAGATCATAATATGCTTTTGTAAACTGATATAGATCACTCTTTATTTTCATTTGTAAACTTGTTTAATTTATTATCTGCATTTTCTATGACATGTATTCTGTTTCGGAATTAATTCTTACTTATTTTGGGGAAAAAAAGCAACCCAAACATTGTAATGAAAACGTCAAAGAAACAGGGTTTTATTTTTGTTTCAAACTTTTATTTTATTGCGTTTTTTTGTTTGTTTTGTTTTTATTTCTTTTTTTTTATTTACTTTATATTTAGCTTTTTCTAGTCAATTATAAAGACTTTTGGGCGCAAACAGATTAAAAAAAGAAAACACAATTACTTTTATCTATAAATAATAATAGATTGGCATGTTATTATATTTGCATTCGAATTTTTGAAGTGAAATGCAAAAGTTTACTGATAGCTGTTTATACTTTTACAGCAGTACAATAAAGATGGTTATCCCTCAAGGTTGATTACTTTAATATAGTGCAATATATGTGATATCAATTATTTGCTTTATGGAGGAGAGTTGGGTTGGGTTTTTTGTTTTATTTTTATTTTCACTTTGTTCTCTCATGCACACCACATTATTCTCAATCAAAGCACCATGCATATAAAATATACAGGGTGTATCTTTTAAAATGCAACCCATTGGCTTATCAGATTCCAGACCCCACCACTTTTCCATTAGACCACGGTGAGCACTAAAGTCATGGCCGTCCCTTCGTTTTAGCATAGTCTCGCTGCGATTACATTCAAACGATGTTCGAAAAGGGGCAGCACATAATATGTCAAGATCTAGCATAATTGTTATCATCAGCGAGAGCCAAAAGATCTAAATATTTTAATAGCCTAAATCTTCATAATTTCTTGAAATTAGTGAGTTCAGAGACCTTCATTTGAAAGATCGATAAATATTTGTTGTAATATTTTCTAAGCCTGCTGGTAAGAGTTATATATGTAGGCTGGATGTGATCTAAATTAGAATGGTTTTTTTAGTTGAAATCTTACCATATTTAGATCTAATTCAGATCAACTCAATCCAGATTTGGATTTAGCTCTACTTATTATGGGATGGGTACATTAAGATCTAGATCTGCAATTTTATCTATCGTAGATCTATATCTAGGCCTAATTCAGTCAATGCTTTTACAATCGAGCTGTATTGAGGTGCACAAAATTGGCCAGCAACCATTCTCATTACTCAATACTTAGATCAGATGTTCAACTGAGGAAAACGATCCATGTGCCAGCACCATAACCTCTTGACTGGACTAAGCTTGTCGCATGGATAGCGTTGCTAAGTATACACCCACTATATACACGAGACTGGACTGCACCGAAAACATATCATGGAAACACCCTTATTACCGGGGTCAGTCTTTTTTTTTTTTTCATTTATGTGAAATAGGGCATGTGCAATAAAACCAAGAGTGATTTTGGCTACTTTGCTTGTTCAAACGGCAAATCTTTTATTAATGTTGAACCTTCTTTATGTTTTTGAAATGATTTGATTTCCTAGGTTCTTTCTTTAAAGTTTTGTTGTTTTTTCTTTTTGAATAACAATTTGGATAAAGTCTTTCTTTAATGCTTTGATCTATAATGATATCAAGAGATAATGTTATATATTACTGTTAGGACTGGGTTTCTGAAAAATAATTCTGTTAATGAATACAGCCAATCTAATGAAAGATGGTGAAATATGATATTAATGAAGTGTTACGTGATACTGTTTCATGTCATGATATAGCCTTTGAAGAAAGGTAACGTGGCAAACTGGTTGGCTTAAAATATTTTCCTGTCCGTTTGAATTCTATCATATCATTGGCAGAGAATAAAAAAAATATATAGATAATAAAGGCTCTTGTAAACAAAGTTTGGTAAAAAAAAACTTTAGAATAACTATTATCATCTAAATAGAGCAAAGTGACAGATTTTCAGGACAAGAGAAGATATGAGAAAAACAAACAATCTAAACAAAAAAAAGCAACATTCAGTGACTCTAGCAGTGCCTGATCCAATACACTTTGTGATCAAATGCACATTGTAAGTCTCTTCATCTTTAAGTACCTTGTCTGGCTCAGACATTGGCGATCATGGTCCTCCACTCATACCTGTCCTCAGCTAAAATTATAAGGTTGCTGTTGCTACCATTCTGCATTGCTTATGAATTAAAAGACTTTCAATACAGGATATTCTCAGTTGTCCTCTACTGCGTTTGCCTTTGATCTTTCTTGTTATGGCTGGATGTTCTTAAAACCGTTGTTGCAGCAAATATGTCCCTAAAATTGTAGTTGCCTCTGTCTTATGGTTTTGTTTAATGATGTCTCAAAATTGGCATAAATGTATTCAAATCTGATCCAGCATGTATTGTGAGTGTATTCAACTCTTATTCAGTACAAATTTGTGAATCTTGTCTACTCTGATCAAGCACAAACTGCGAGTGTAGTCAACTCTGATCCAGCCCGAACACTTCCTTTTACTTTTAGCAAATGATATATTGAAATACGTCTTGTTTATTAATTCAGACATGTTTACGCATAACATTTCACCAGTTGGTAAAGAATCTCTTAAACGCCCTGTTGGGTGCCCTGACATCTTTCTTGCCAGGCGAATTTGTATTTCTTTGCTTTTTACTCAAAAGTTTGAATCATTAACCTATTCCAAGAGATTAAATTAACCATTTATTGAAATTTGATAAACATTTTTTCCCAGCTCCCCTATAAAATAAAATCAATAACATTATATTATAATATTGATGTAATATTTATGATTATGACAAAGATAATATTATCATGATGTTTGCAATGCATTTCTTCCATACCAAAAGCAATGAAAGATCCCAAAAGAATGACATACTCATAGCTTTTGTTTTATATGCCTTCCCTCCCCCACCCCCACAAAACACAAATATGTTTTGTTTTTTTCAAATGTTTATCCTCATCAAAGGGTTGTGTCAATAGCAATGCTGTAGGCCTACTGATATCATATTCTGCAATTAAATTTTAACGAGAGTTTGTACAGAAAAAAGTAGGCATTTCATAACTTCTTCAGTTTCTTGCTTCTTATTTTTCTAGTCAATGTTTTCTCTGTTCTGATCTTAATTTTGTTTCTGTATTTATACCCTACTATTCTATAAACCTGGACAGATTTATGTTCAGTGAAATTCATATTTTGACACAATTTGTCTTTATTTCAGGTACAGTTACCATAATTCTCCTTCACTAATAAGAACCCATTGGTGCTACTCTTTCTTATTGTCTCTTTACTGGTAACTCCATGAAGTTAAACGCCAACGAACTAATGTGTGCACTCTTTACCTTTGATATAGTGTACAATGCTTTTATAGTATTTTTATTATTACTGTTTGAGTCAGAAACTTTGGACTTTATTCTACACAATTGTCATAAAATATGTTAATGTATAGAATTATATCTTATAATGTAAAAAGGTCCTTGTGTTTACATGTATGATTATTAGTAGTGAGATAGAGGTCAGTGCTGTGTACATAAACAATATAATACATTGTAGGAAGGATTAGTTATCTCTGTTAAAGTCGTCTTTCAACGGCTCTTGCATGCTGAAAAAGAAGAGAACTTTTGTTTTGTTGGAACACAAGATGATTTGTTAATAATTGGCAAAAACTGTCTGGAGACGGGGCATGAGGTTTGGTGAACATGATGTTTGATGGGCACATTAAAATATTTCAATAAATGCTGTTTAATGTTTGTACACATTTTTCTGGGACAACTTTGTGTGCCTATCTTAAATGCTCGTCTTTGGTTGTGAATGACTGAAATTGATTGTGTAATGAAAATGTATCATACATAACACTGGTTGAGAGGTAAATTATTGTTGGGCCAACTTTCTAAAAGTTGAGACTAACTGCTGTGTCTTTTTATTTATCTCCTTGTCTTGGAAGAAGAGAAAGTAATTAAAAGAAGGAGATGGAGAGGGAGGTAGAGAGAGAGAGAGAGAGAGAGAGAGAGAGAGAGAGAGAGAGAGAGAGAGAGAGAGAGAGAGAGAGAG
>JAOYNN010060882.1:0-12238 GCA_025770095.1 Goniobranchus kuniei | reverse complement strand
TGAGGCTTTGATGGGGCCATGTGGTCAAAGTGGCAGAAGGAT
The DNA here is from genome assembly GCA_025770095.1 of Goniobranchus kuniei. NCBI lineage: Eukaryota > Metazoa > Mollusca > Gastropoda > Nudibranchia > Chromodorididae > Goniobranchus > Goniobranchus kuniei. The sequence goes on along the minus strand of JAOYNN010060882.1, from coordinate 12,196 downwards.
GTGATAAGAAAGACAAAGAATCAGAGAAGGGAACTGGCAAGTGAAGTTGGTGTGTGTTGACTGTGTATTGGCTGTGTGTTCATTGGAGAATGAGGAACAATGAAATATAAACTCTACAGTTGATCCACCATCTGTGAATGCCATCGGAAAGCTTGGTTTGGATAGGGGAGGGCGGGGAATGGGTTGGGGTAAGAATTTTTTCCGATAGAAAGAGGTGGGTGAAGGATATTGCCGAAATAATAAAAGAAACGGTCTTTTTGATGCTTGATTTGATATTATGAATGATGAGTAATATTATACAAATGACAGTAGTAGTATACTTTGCAGTGCATGAACTAACGAGTGAGTTATGCTCCTTCCTGGCCACACCCTTTACACAATCAAAACTGTACATGCTGTCTGTGTATGTATAGTCATTTCATTGGATAGCTATAGACAATGATACTTCAGATAATAGCAGGTTATCCAAACAAACAATATCAGATGGGCTACTGTGGCTGGGAAACAACAGCGCGAGGCCCAGGACAGGCCTGACCTTTACCCACCTCCCTTATCACCATATGGTGATGCAGCAGGTTATCTAAACAAACAATCAGATGGGCTACTGTGGCTGGGGAAACAACAGCGCAAGGCCCAGGACAGGCTTGACCTTACTCACCTCCCTTGTCACGATATGGTGATGCGCACAGGGTATGTGGTGGTGACATGCCATCACCAATGGGTGATTTCAGCAGGCTAGCTCAGCGGTTCCAGGGTTAAGATAAAATGTTCAGATGAATGGACAAGAAAAGATGAAGTGACAAATGATAAGATCCTCATAGGTACATCAGGAGATGCGATGATGAATATGCAGGTAGGAGGGTGTTAAATATGGAAATTAATGGTAAAAGAGGGAGAGGACACCCAAAAACAAGATGACTTGATAGAGTTAAGAATGACATGAGAGTATTGGGCCTGGAAAAAGCCGCAATGAACTGGAAAGTATGGAGTTGTGGCATTCGACATGGCAACCCAGCAGGCAGCGGGATAAGCTGAATGGACGAAAAGAAGATGGAATCATCCATCGCAGTGTGGAGAACAATAAATAATTTCACCAAGCAACAACAGTCAGCCTTGATGAACCAGAAAATCCAAAGAATCACCATTGTCTGTACAGATTCAAGATTCCAGATAAAGACTGCTTGGTCACAATCTGTGAAGAGATTCTCAAAGCGCTGTACAAGTGTTCCCAACAGGCCTTTTCCAACCAAATATCTTCACAGCTCCATGTGGTAGTTATGGAGAAACAGCCATTTTACAAGCACGCTTGCTCTGGTATATTGACAAGATCCTCTTCTGCCAATGGTCAGGTACTCAATAACATTTGAATGGTGTAAGGAAATGTGTGTAAACAGCCGTTGCCAATGACTAAGTGTAAGGAAATGTGTGTAAACAGCGCCATGGCATGGCCTGGATTTCAACTCAGTTTCTCATGGTCACAAGTCAAATGCCCTGACCCCATAGCCATGCCGCCACACTTGATGATGAATAATACTTTGTTCTATTGGTTTGTAAACCTGATATCCCAGGAAATGAAGGGAGCTAAGCAAGATATGTAAATGATTGTAACTTGTGGTACATGGAACAAATATTATCCTCTGTTGGTTTATAGGTATGATTTGAAAACATTAATAGATTGACATACACCAAGCATTCACTTATATGCATACAAACATCGTAATTTTCCGACTATAAGCAACATTTTTTTTTCTCCAGCTGTCGACCCTGTGGCTAATAGTGCAGTGCGGCTAATGCTCGAACTTTTTTTGGTTTGTTTGAGTTATTGTCAGTCAATCGATTCAAGGATTAAATGTTTACTAGAATAAAAAAATAAATTGTTCATATGTGGAACATGACATAGTATAAAAGATGGTACTGTGAAGAGAATGTACACATACTGATACTCATAATACATTCCCCTGGCCATAAAGGCTGTGTTTACAATGTACTTTGATATATTACAAGCTCAGTGACAAATCATCACAAAAGCTTAGCTCATTCTTACTGCTTTTTGTTTGATAGGCACCAACATTGTTATCATGCAGAAGTCAAAGCAAACTCATTATTATCATATACCGGTATTTAGGTTCTTTTGAGTCCTGCAGCTTGAAGTCTGATTCTATTTCATTTAAAAATCAAGGAAGCGGCTTATAGTCCAAACATTATGGTAAACATAAAGTAAAGATTGCATTCATATAGCGCTTTCCACCGTTCTACGAACAGTCTCAAAGCGCTTTACAATACTTTGTCCCCTAGCAGGCATACCCCCTGGGGGAAGTACAGTAAAGTGTAGCACATTTTGTGCAACATACCAGCCTATTGCTAGGTACTCATTTAACGCCTGAGTCGAGTGAAGCAATAAGGGTAATTTTCTTGCTTAAGGAAAAAAAACACAAGTAATCGTTGGCAGGAATCGAACCCAAGCCAACACCTTTACCATTGAGCCATCTGTGCCCCCTTACACACAAAAATACAAATAAAATTCAACAGTCATCTCACGTACTGTCAGATCTGCAATTTTGGCAATAAGGAGTTATTTATAGCATGCTGTTCAGCTTGGTGAGATCTACCTTCACTCAAAGTGCCAAAGCACTATTCCCAATAGTATTCGACTTGTGAGATAACTGCATTTGCACGCTAGAACAAAAGCAAAAGTGGCCAAAACTTTAAACCTTTCTTATAAAATGGCAATTTTTACAGATATGACACTTCGTGAGCTGCTAATGAGTTGATTGATTACTCTAAACCTATGTTCACAATGTCAGATGTGTGATTTTGAGGGGTGGGTGGAGGGTCAGTGGAAACAATAACATCATAACCATATAAATATGTGATAAAAATAATAATTCTTTTTATGTGTGAAATGTTGTAAAATTATTTTTATAAGACTTACAGTAAAAGAAAGCAAATCAAAAATGAAAAAGAAACATATTACAATAGAAAACAAGATAAAAACAATAAAACAATCACATGCTTCCACATACTCACAAAAAAGTCAAGCAAACAAAAAAACTAAAATAAAAACAAATAAATAAATAAGGTAAATAAATAAATAAATAAATAAATAAATAAAGATACAGGAAGTCTTAAGTATATTGTGACATCTTCCCCGTCATGAACAATATATTCTGTAACAAATAAATTGAACTTCACCACTCAAAGGAAACAAGAAAAAAATTCAACAAATCAATCATATCTAGATAATTAAACAAAAACTAACTGCTAACTGATTGGATTCAACGGTGCATGAAAGTTAGGATTGTCTAACTCGACCGAAATAGTCCTTTTTTATTTCTGTTCTCTAGTGGTTTTATTTTTTTCTGATATTTAAAATCTATTGTGATCATGATTTTTTATACAAATTTTGATCTTCATTGGGACTATCATGTGATCCTGGTCTGATGGTCCAATACACATCAGACTTTGCTTTATCAGGTAAGATAGACCTACCTTGGCTTCCCTGTTTTGTCTAAGCTTATCTCTTAATGAGATCAGAAGGTCATGCCCTGTCTTCATGTTAAGATCTTCCACATCTTCTCCCATTGGATAGGCTTCTAGGAGGGGACAGACTATTTCCAAATAGGCTGAAGGATGAGAAAAACAAGACAGAATTGACTTTCATTCAATCTGGCACCTGTAAAGATAAAGATGGCAATTGTATCATTTGTGTCCTCATTTTAAAGAAGCTTGTGGCAATTCATAAGGAGGCTCAACTCTGAAGACCAAAATGGTTTCCCATTGAGTTTGACTAATGTGACACTGTCTGATATTGCAGAGTAAGCTTTGACCGCCTTTGAAGTCACAGACTGGAGGATGACACCAAATCACCTTTCATGAATTCATCTCCTGAGCACAATGTTCAAAGCCCTTTTGATTAATCAGAGTCAGTACCTTTTCCCTTTACTATAAGACAGAAAAGCCTTACTTTCTTTTGACAGGTATTGAGATAATGCCTTGAATACCTCAGCCTTATGGGTTGAGGGTCTTCAAACATTGTCAGAAAATAAAAGTCTCTTTTTTTTTTACATCTTCTCCATGTTGTCAGTTGAGAACTATATCAAGATGACATATCATAATCAATCAATGGTCCTTGTGCAAGTTTCATGTAATGATCACCATCTAAAGATTCATTCCATGAACACCAGCAGAATACATATTTTTGAATAGAATAACAAAATGTCATGTGTGATAAGAGACATAGCTGGATTTTATGCCAGATTAAAAAGTGCACTGATCATACTTCACATGGGAGTGCTGGTATTTGGGAAAATATTTGAACAAGCAAAGCAATCACATGAGCAAGAACGTTAAATTATATGGGATGGATCAAGTTCTATTTGAAGTTGTAAGTTCTACATTTACTTGAAACGTAAAATGTCATACTTTCTCTTGCCAAAAGTCATTTACTTGAAGTGTAAAAGATCATACTTTCTCTAGTCAAAAGTCATCTACTTGAAGTGTAAAAGATCATACTTTCTCTAGCCAAAAGTCATCTACTTGGAAGTGTAAAAGATCATACTTTCTCTAGCCAAAAGTCATCTACTTGGAGTGTAAAAGATCATACTTTCTCTAGCATCTACTTGAAGTGTAAAAGATCATACAATCTCAAGCGAAAGTCATCTACTTGAAGTGTAAAAGATCATACTTTCTCTAGCCTCTTTGAAGTCTTCTTCAAGGGCACGGTAAAGGGCAATGTGCAGAGACAGTCTTCCAGCATTGTCCTGTTGGCTTGGGTCACATTGAAGATTCAACAGACATCTGTAAGTCAGTAACATAAACTGGTTACATTAGGAAATTCTTTTAGATACATCAATACAGACATATGGTTGAGTAAAATTTCCTTAAATCTAAATGGATTTGTTACACTTGCCAAGTTTGGCTTTACCTCTGTAGTTACATTGAGTTAAACTAAGCTACTCTTTCTAACTTATGGATCTGACTTTTTAGTACGAAGAGGATAGCAATATGTACGTATGGTTAACCTTCAATGACTTACAGTAGGTATGCAGGATTGGCCTTTGGTGACAATGACTTATAGTATGTACATAGGATTGGCCTTTGGTGACCATGACTTACAGTATGTATATAGGATTGACCTTTGGTGACAATGACTACAGTATGTACGGAAGTTTTTTTTGTTTTTTTTTTATTGTAGCTGGGGTTTTTTCACTTGTTTTCTTTTCTGTGTGTTTTGTTGTTGTTGTTGTTGTTGTCTTCTTGTTTGTTTGCTTTATAATGTTTTGTCTGTTTTTGTTGTTGTTGTTTTTTGGTTCTTTTTCATTTGAGGATAGGCTAGTGATGACCAACACATTGAAAGCGATTGTACCCGTCTCTTATGTCAACTTGTCTAAGTAATCACAGGTAGATCTAAAGAGATTCTGTCATTGACACATTTGCCTAATCACTCATCACACCTGAATGGTGACACGTGCACTGGCATTATAGACAATGGACAGACGTAGTCGGTATCGGTTCTTGAAAGGTGTGTAAAGGTTTGTCCTAGTCTTGAGATGACCAGATGCAAACACATGTCACAATGGCGCCGGCCAACAAATAGACTCTCCATTTACAAAAAGCCAAGTTGATTGCCTTTGATTTGGAGAAAAGGTTCGGATTAGTGAAGCGAAAGCAGCAATTCCCCCCCAAATCAGGTGTTCAGATACAGAATCACGAATGTTCGGATTACCCTACTAAGGAAAAATAAGAACAAAATCTGTCCCCACCCAAACCGTTTCGATTACCGCGGGTTTCGGATTTCCGAATTTCGGATAACTGAGACTAGACTGTGTGGAAGCACTATTCAGAAGCATCATTGAAGTGTCTTAAAAGACAAAAGATTAAGTACTCAAGGACGGTAAGGAAAAAAAATTTGGTTAAATAATTTTCCAAGTTACAGTTTCAAAGATGATTAATTAGTGTATCATTTATATACTTCTTCTTTCTCTTTTTAAGGTATCTTTGCAAAAATTTTGAAGTTGAAACCTGTTGGCCCATTTGATGTTTTGTCTGGGCGGCATAAAACAGTTACCAGAAATAAACAAGGAAGAAGACCAAACTACTTATTGCATTTCCGCTACTTCTATGACCCCCCTGAATTTCAAACCGTGCTTGCTTCAACAGACAAAAGCAATCTTCATTTTGGTTATTTCAGGTATTAGAATGTTTTGGATTTGATTTGTCATTAGTGTATCAACAATGTAAAGATTCTTAAACATTCCAGTACATCTATCTTAACTTTACTGGTACAGTTTACAAGAAAGATCCATAATATTCCTTTCTTATAATTTTTATTGATGTTATCTTTAAGTATGTGGCATTGATCATTAGAAGTAGGTTCAAATACACCCAATTTTCTCACCTTAAGAGCTATAGCAAAATCTCCTCAGCCAGGCATCTTTTGGCATACAAATCACCTGTTGTTAAAATTTCAAAGGCATTTTGTGCAGTTTAAAACACATTGCTGGTTGATATTAAACAGTTATTGACGTATATCGATGAATATACGAGGTCATTATACGAGGTCATGCAGGGCAACACAGCGGAGCAACACAGACAAACGATATTAATCTGCCAACAGTCAGTGGAAGTTTGAAACATAAACAATGACAAACTCCGAATAAGACCTGCTATGACTAGGCCTAATCTATATTAGATCTTGTCTAGATCTAGTGGACAGCTGGTGATTCTATGAACTATATCAATAGGCCCTACCTGGGTCTAGATGTAGATCTAGAGCAGCGTTTGTTCTTGTGTTACCCCAAACCCTATGCTTTCCCACAGTATAGTGGATAGTATCGAACATCGGTTAAAAATGGATGGTATCGAACATCGGTAGTTATCGTTGGCTTACTAAGCCTAGCCTTAGTTGTTAAAATGAAAATGAATTGATGTTGATTTTTTAGCATTTGTTGCTTTAAAGGAGAGAAGGGAGGAAAATCAACATACCAATTAATATGTACCAAATCAACAACCATAACATTAATAGTAGACGAAACAAAGGGCAAAGCTATAGAGTACCACATTCAAATCTAGATTGCCGCCTACATTCCTTCTTCTCCAGCTCATTTAGATTGTGGAATAGAATGCCTGATTCTATCAGATGCTGCAGAGACGTGGACTCTTTCAAACGTCCCTCTGCCAGATTACCCTAAAGTCAAGCTGCTAGACATCATTGGCTTTTACTCACTTTTTTTTTCTTTTTTTTTATGCGCTTCGACAGTTATACTCAGTTTTACTGAGTCAGTCGGATTATTTGAAGAAGAAGAACCACACTACATAACTGCTGATGAAACTTACAAAATTTGTTAAGAATAGAGCGGAACGGACATAATTATATGGGGTAATCATGGGGTTACCATTACAGAGTCGGGCTTTCCATTTAATGCAATGCAGATACATAAAGGTGGGTCACATCCCCAGTCTTGGTATGTCTTGCATGATATTGTTATGCGAAATAAATGTGCATATATACATACAGCATGGTTTATAGCAAGTAAGATAACTATCAATATACTGCATGTGCATGAGGTATTGCTTATAGTAATTAAAATAGTAATTAAATCCATCCTTAAAATGAGGACATGTAATTAATATCCCAAGGTTAAAGGCATAATATAATAATATATCTTACTCATAGAGGTAAGGGTATAATAATTATCATAGCAAATTAAATGCCAGTAAGGTTATTAATAAGACAACAACAAAAAACTTCTGACTTTGTACATTTCATGGAATTATTTTGCAACTTACCCAAAAAGGGGAATAGTAAGCAGGAAATAATAACATCCAATATTTTTGGAATGACTGCACACAAATTGTTAATCCATTGTGAATATGGGTGTGTGTGTGTGTGTGTGTGTGTAAGCAAACCATGCATGAGGTTTTTATACGCGGGCTCCAGCTGGATCTATCACACGCATCTTAATGAGGAGATGGGTGATTGGTGAGAGTACGGCTTATGATTATTAGTTATAATTTGTGAATAGAGGCTGACCAATGAATCACAAGCAAAGGGGCGGAGCTAAAGTCACAGGACAAGTAATTCGTACTCCTGGAGGTAAAGTAAGGGGAGACCACCCGACAATATTCCATTGAAGTGAATGGGTATCCTAAGCTTTATCAAGTACATGAAAGAAGTGCGAAATATAATTAGACAGATGGTTGCCTTTGTTCCATCCGCGGACTGTTTTATTAATCACTTAGACAAACCGCTGTGTCTGGGTTCTGTCTGGGTTCGCCGAAGAGGGAAGTTTTAAACACATTATCGTGTAAGGCGATGACCACATTGTCTCTATTGTTGTACAGATTCAAGGGCGAGAAGAGAGCAGCTTGTCAATCGTATTGCTATTGCACACAATAAAGAAAAGTCCATGGATTAGTGCGGTAGGTAATTATCTAGTCCATATGTAGGCTAGACAGGCATTCGTTGAGATTCTTGGGCCTCCGTCACAGATACCATTGATCATGCAATATTGTTAAAATGAAAATGGGAATCTTTTGGCATTAGTGGCACAGTTCATAAATGGTTATTATCTTACCTCAGAAATAGAAATCAAAGTGTTATAATTAGAGATAAAAAAAAAATCGGATCCAGTCATATAACATGTGGTGTTCCACAAGGCTCAGAGCTAGGACCAATTTTATTTACTCTTTACTCACACTCACAGTTGATGTCATTGTAAAGCATGGATTTCACTTTCATTGCTACGCTGATGATACGCAAATTTATAGCGTTATAGATCCCCCACACATTGATTCAGCCATAGTCTTTTCAGAAATGTATGTCCGATGTCTCCAAATTGATGTTGTCCAACAAATTAAAACTAAATGAAGATAAAACAGAGATAATTTTTAATGGATCATCAGCTAAACTTAAGCAATTAGACATCACTTCAATTGACATCTGGCTTCAGAATGTTAATATTCAACAACATGTAAAAAGTTTTGGCATAACCTTAGATTCTTCTCTCTTCTTGGATAAGCACGGCTCCAATTTACTGAAGAACTGCAGTTTGGAGCTTCGTAGAATCTAACTCATTAGACCCTATTTACCTGTACATGCCACCAACAGATTAATTTGTGCATTTGTCCTTTCCAGGTTAGATTATTGTAACTTTTTCAACTCTGGTTGTACGTGTAGTCTAATATGAAAAATTACAGCGCCTTCAGAACGATGCTGCCCAAATTGTAACAAAAAAACCCTAAAAGGGAGCACGTCACCCCTGTTTTGTTCGATTTACACTGGATTCCTATAAAACATAGAATTGATTATAAAATTGCAAAGCTAGTTTTGCAATGTCTAAACAACCTAGAATTTCTTTTATATGAAAAATACGATCCACAAATACACCTCCTCAAGACAACTTAGGTCAAATGATACAAATATTGTAACCATTTCCCGAATTTATTTTAAAGCGTTCGGAGAAAGAGCATTTTCACACCAGGGCCCTAAAGTTTGGAACAATCTTCCTCAAAACTTAGGAGATGACCCTTCCCTTAGTTCTTTTAAAGGGCACCTCAAGACATCTTTATTCGGGAATGCCTATTTTTAAAAGTTACAATTTTACAAAGCCACATAGCGGGGCGGATAAGTGTAAAATCGTTCACATTGTCATACAAGCACCAAAATTGGCATGCACATTCCTTTTGAACAGTTGTTTCAGAGAAGACATTAGCCACGCAAAAGTCCAAGATGGCGGCCATTTTTCAAGATGGCGGTCATTTGCGTCATATACTTGGGCTCTGTGGTATATCTATCGTTCTTCTTACCCTATTTTGACGGTATCAAAGCCGTTTCTAACATTTTTGACAATGAAGAAATCAAATCTGATAAAAAGGAATCTCTAACATTACTGAAAAGCCATCCAACACTTATTTTGCTGATTTTTACTGAATTTGTAGCATTTGCAACATCCGCGTCACTACCTCTGGCTCTGACATTACGTGAGTGGGAGCACAGACCATTAGATAATCCAGCAGCCTCCTTCTTGTTTCCACCTCAATTCAGAATTCTCCTTTTCAAGCTGGAACTGCAATGCCCGCTTCCATATGCATGTTGACGGTATTCAGTACGTTTAATGTGCAGAACAAGAGCTGACTAGTTGCGTGAATAGCTTCATGGGATCTTTGTTTCCTGGCAAAGAGCACCAGCCGTGCATCATCAACAGCTTTAGTTGCACTGGATCGGTCATAAATCGTGACAACAAACTTCTCCAGCCTCGCAGTATCCTCTTCTTTAACCTGTGTAGGATGGCTACTCAGTTTGGTGAGGACATCTGAAGCTCCATGAAATATATTATCCTAAGTCTGCCATGCTGATCTTTTACCCTTTCCACAGAATGCAGAAACAGTCTGATCACCTGTGATCATGGAAAAACAAGATACTACTGCTCCTCTCGAGATCCGGGGTTGTTAAAAGCTCATGCACTGAGATCCATTTCAGATTCCGTCCTAGCCCAAAAGCTAGCCACATTTCTTGAAGTCCAAGTTCCTGTAACTGTGAGAAAGTGGCAACTGCAATCACAAGAGCATCTATGTCATTGGCTCTGATCATGGCTGTTTTGAAGTGCCCTTTACAACATCCTTGATATGTAAAAATATTTTTGTATCAGCGTCTTCATGATTGCAGGATGAGATCTCACTGAGGTTAACCTTGGTGTGGTTGTTGAGTGTATGTGGACCTCTAGTGTTGATGACTCTGTTGTCATAGCTGTTGTTGACCACCTTCTCAGCCAGGTATTCAAGCAGCTCAGCCTTGTTCTTAGAAAGTTGCTCCAGTTCCTTGGCAACTTTCCTGTCCCTGTGACCCGGCGCCTATCTCCCAGACCTCGTTTTAATCGATTTTCGGATTTGAGGATTGAGGCCATGTAAGTGTCGACAATGTCTGTTCTATGGTACCTTTTGGCAAATGCGCTGGAAATTCTTGATGGTAACGCATTGACAAGAGTTGAACCATCAATAATACTTACATCAGTCACAGGTTCTGCATCAGGTAGTGCAACCTTGCCCTCCAGTATGGCAATTAGCTGTGACTTTTGGTAGACATGCAGCCTCTCTCCCATGCTGGAACTGACTGATTCTCGTGGTGAAAGAAGTTGTGTAGATGGCATTCTCTGTTCTGGCAGTAAACAAACAATTTTGAGAGCAGCTGAAAGCCTTCCCTCAGCATGTTATCCTTAGCAACTGTGCTGAGCTTTTCTTACTGAAAGAAGTCCATTTTGTCTTCTTGATCGGTGCATAGAACTTCATGCTATAGTGTCCCTAAGTGCGCCTGAAAGGATGCATTTCCATTCGGAAGTTGAGTAGCAATCCTGTCAGCACTTCAAGGGGATGCTACATCCTTGGTATCCAGCCTAAGCAGATCTTCACTTTCTTCTAGAAATGGATTGCCCATTTCCTCCAGTGTGTTGATCAACCTTTGGACCTTCATGACGTCTCGTCTGCTTTGACACATCCCTCAACACTGATGCCTCCCCATACTATGCAACAAGCTGTGCCACTGCAGGGCTGACAACCAGCCATCTTCGCAGTGCTGATGGATGTTCAATGCTTCCGATTGTTCCGCCATCACCTTTGATGACGGCGTTGGCTTTCACGTGTGTTTGGTCAATCTCCAATACTGAGAAATTATCTCTAAGAGCTTCTTTACCCTGGTCTTTGTAAACACTTAGACCCATGTAGATGGCGAATAGTTTCTTTTTATTCTTTGAGTGTCTGTGAGTAGGGACATCATCTTTGAATCTAGCACAGCAATCATTAACTGAATTTCTTTACGTCCACTTAAAAAAGAATAATGTTATGATTACCTCATACACATAACTTTGCCACAAGCTTCCTGTCGAAATACAGACGTTTGTCTACTCTACTTTTCATATTTTTGATTTATCCAAGTGAGATTACTTTTAATGGTGATGCCAAGATACATGCACCTATAAGTATGGACTTGCTCAATGTTTCGGTTTCTTATTTCCAAAGGAGGAATATCGTTATCTTTCCTTTAGCCCCTACTCAACAATGCAGTTGAAAACCAATTTGATTGTTATAAAATGTTTTAAAAATCTTATTAAGATGCTGAATATTATGCAAACATATGTAAATTTGGATTCTACAACGTTGATTACATATATGTTGACACCAAAACGTTATAATTTGCTCAACT
>JAOYNN010060771.1:0-12239 GCA_025770095.1 Goniobranchus kuniei | reverse complement strand
GAGAGAGAGAGAGAGAGAGAGAGAGAGAGAGAGAGAGAGAGAGAGAGAGAGAGAGAGAGAGAGAGAGAGTGTGTGTGTGCCTGTAAGTGTAAGAAATTGATTGATTATGAGTGAGTGAGGATGTTGGAGATCATGTATGTATGAGTGAGTGTGTGTGGATATAATTGAGCGAGAGAGGGTGTCAGATCAAGTGTTTACCTATATGAGTGAGTGAGTGAAGGTGTTGGAGATCTTGTGTGTATGAGGAAATGAGTGAGATAATTCAAGATTATGTGATCTTAGTGAGTGAGATACGGTATTAGAGATCATGTTTGTATGAGTGGGTGAGTGAGAGTGTTGGAGATCTAATCTGCTTGTATGAGTGGGTGTATGAGTGAGTGAGTGAGGGTATTGGTGTGTGTGTGAGTGAGGGTGTTAGAGATTGTGTTTGTATGTCATGAATGAGTGAGGGTGTTAGAGATTGTGTGTGTATGTCATGAGTGTGTGAGGGAGTTAGAGATCGTGTGTGTATCTATGAGTGAGTGAGGGTGTTAGAGATTGTGTGTTTATGTCAGAGTGAGTGAGAATGTTAGAGATTGTGTGTGTTTGTCATGAGGTGGCCCAAGTTCGAACCCAGCCGGGCTGTGGATTTTTTTCGGGGCCCCCTGTTCACCCAGCAGTATAAAGGGGTAGCTAGGTCTTTCTAGACTTGGCGGAAGTAAAGTCGGCATGGAAAGCAATGGCAAACTACCACATTATGCTGTATGCCTAGTATAATTAGGGCTCTACCCCTATTTCCCCTACACTCAGTCATGGGTACGTGGCTAACTTTACTTTTACTTTCTAGTATATAATATATTATACTTTTTGGTATATCACATGTACAAATTTTTGTTTATTTTGAATCTATATCTTTACATTTTTGTTATGTCATGCTCTGATTTTCTGTCTTTTTAATTGCCCTTCAGGGATTAGTAAATCCTATCCTATTGAATTGAAGTGAATTAACTTTGGGGTTAATTTTTAATGCTTTAAGTTAAGAGTGTGAAGAAATATTTTGACAGTTGAAATATCATTTTGTTACTTTAAATAATCTTATGTGTTGTCATAAAAAAAAAAAAGAAAAAGTTCCTTTCATCCCAACTTTCTTGAGAGAGGGTTTGTAGTTTATGTGATCATGCTGCTGTTGCACAATTTGTCAGTGTGTAGAAAATCTAACATCAGTTGTATTCCATGTCTTTGTCCTTTTCAAGATGCCTTCTGCATTTAGTGCACATCTCAGCATAAAAAGGAGCTGAACAGTTGGCACCAATTGAAGAGGCCTTGATTGATATGTTTGACTTTTTCAAGGGCAGCTCATCGAGGCAGTGTGATGATTGAAAGCAATGTCAGGACCTTTTCAAATTAGAGAATCAGGCTGTTTGAAAACATGTCAAGACTCAGCGGCTGAGTAGTAAACGGTGATTTGCTTTTTATTGTGAATGATTGTTCATTTTATTATCATCTTACAATGTCTTATGCTGATGATAATAATGTCAATGTGTTGATTGCCATAACTTCATGACATTTAACTTGTTATACTTTCTATACATACTTGTAGGTTATGTTTGTGTCATTATGTAGTTAAAGGAAACTATCTGCCTAATTACTTATTCTTGCTTGGTTAAAAGAATTGCATTAGATAAATGTGCTATTAAGAGTTGTCCCTTCAATTTCAGAACTTGGTCTGATTTATGGATGGGTTTGGGTTTTTTTTAGTTGTGTTGAACGGAAGATCCACAATTGGGATGCTCTGAAGTCCTTCTTCCACAAGGAATGTGAGGACAAAAAGTCCAGCCTCACTTTGGGGAAGACCAAGTAATTGTTTGGTTTTTACAGGAGTCCTACAAACAGGCTATTTGCTCATTTATTATCCTATTTTGTTAAAGGGTTTGACATTGTACTTGTGGGCCTGTAGGCAGAGAAACCACCAATACACCAGCTTAGATCGGTGATGGATGAAATGGTCAGAAATGTCTTGTCAAAAGTGGTCTGCCCAGAGAAGATGAGGGGGCAACATCTCTCTGAAGTAAGTACTCTATTCCAAGGTATTTGGCATAATTCTGGCATTTTAACACAATGGCGGTCAGTTTTACAGTACCCAAATCTTCATTTACACAAGCTCAATCACACATGAATTTCTTTGTGTTGTGTTGTATGTAAGTGCTACAGGAATTTTTTGTTTTGTATGCTCATGAAACTGCTTGTGAATTGAAATAAGTAGGCCTACTGTATTTTAAGCTGTTTGGTACACTGGTATTTTAAGTCAATATAGTTTGTCCATTGTTTTATAGAACCCAAATCTTCCTTTCCACAGGCTCAATCATACATGTATTTCTTTTTGTTGTGTTGTGGTTGTTAGTGCTACACTAAAAATTAGTTTGCTAATGAATTGCCTGGACATTTTGTTGATTTGTTTAATTTTATATCTCAAACAGATTGATTTCAGGAGCAGAGATGCTCAAAAGAAAAGGATGAAGATCTTTCAATTGGCACTGAAGCCATGATTTTATCCAGGAGAGGGATGAGAACCATCTGCGGAAGCAAAAGCTGCCAGACTTTTATGAATCTGTCAGAAGGTGTTACGTGGCTGCAATTGAATACCTATTGGCAAATCTGCCATGGAGAGATGAATTGCTGCAAGCAGTTAGCATTGTGGATGCCAAAAACCAGAATGTAGCATCTTCTCATCATTTTTTGTATCTCGTAAAGGGATTTCCGTGTCTTTTGGAAGGTAAGTTTTTCTTATTTTTTAATTGTTTCTTCCATGGTGGTCATGTTTGATTTGAGTTTTTGTTTTGTTTTTCTTTTCTATGTTTTTTTTTAGTTTGTCTTTTTCTCTGATCTTGTACTCAAGCATACAAATCCATGAAAAGGCCCGTGTTCAGTTATCTCTTATGCTTGTCATGCAATTTAATTATTATTTCAAATGGTTTGATGTTTACAGAAAAATCCTTGATATCTCTTGGAAAGACGAAGACTAATGAATATGTCTGCGACCAATTAAGAGCAATAGCTGGTCCCTAAGAGCCCCTCTTGTCAACTGTAAGGAGGAAGAAACTAACTTGGTTTGGTCATGTCGCAAGACACAACACCATGACCAAAACTGTCCTCCAAGGCACCCTAGAAGGAGCAAGAAAAAGAGGAAGACAAGCCAAATGCTGGATGGACAATATTGAAATTAAAGAATGGATGAGAATGGACAGCCCCACTCTGATAAGAAAGGCAGAGGACCGAGACGGATGGTGGCAAGGTCTTCTCTCATGTCTCCTCTACGACCGCTTAGGTCAGGAGAATGAGGTGAGGTGAGGTTACAGGAATTGGTCAGAAATTGTAGTCCTTTGCAATGCAATTGAGTTGCCAATTCCATCAATGTTGTTTTTTTTCGTAAGAGAACTACTGTAATGGAATGCTTAAAGCTTAGTAAATCATGTTAGGTCATTTTGTGATTACAAGTATTTATGGTCATACTTTTGTTTTTTCCTTTTTTTTGCTCTCATATCTGAACGATCATCCCTTGATGAATATTTGGACATATTGGAGTTCTATAAGGCCACAGATATAACCACATTCATCAAGGATGACCTTCGTCAAACTTGGCAGGCCATAGGAGAGAGTTTTCCCAGCCTTGCCAGGCTCTGCAAATGCATGGTAGCCCTCCTCACCATCCCTCACAGCTCAGCCTCCTGTGAGAGGGTATTTTCGGTGGTAAAACATAGAACCAGCCTGTGCGATTCTACCCTGGAGGGTCTTATTGTACTTAAAACAAAACAGAGACATTTTTGAAGGGTGCAAGAGTATGTCTAGTGACACTTAGGTTAAACTCAAAGGTTCAAGTGCAAAAAGCAGCCAATGCTGAGATAGGAAAAAAACGAGCCCAATAATGTATTGACATTTACACTCCCAAATCAGTATTGATTTTATAGACAAATGTCAATAAGGAAAAATCTATGTAGGATCCTTAAAGTACTGGTACATACCTAATGTTAATTATTAATACTAAATTAAGAATGTCATGTAGATGTCATGAGTAATATCAGTGTCAATACTGTACATACAACAGAATTTAAAATGTAAACAGCAAATGAAGAAATATCAACACTATCTAATTAATGTCAATTATCAATCAGCACAACAAGTTTTTGAATGCAACATTCAAGCAAGGGGGTTGATTAGATCCGACCTCCGACATGCAGTAATCCATCCTGAACAGATGGATCAAGATTGAACAAACAATCCATTTTCGGTACTGACGTTGATGCTTGTAGAGATCTTAAAGAACTTGGGAATGCTTCATCTTGAACAAGCTGATAATGTAATGCTCGGCTTAATTTCTTTCCTCTACAGAGGGTGAGTGAGTGCCCTTGATCCCGTTTGACAGTCGTTGCAATCGGGCTGTGATCGCTACAGCCTTTGTCCAAGATGAACACCTTTCGAGATGATCAAGCAAGCTTGGAAATGGTGTTGACCTTGTGCAGAGTGATGAGAATTGTCTTATCTCTGGGTCTCCAATTTGCAACTCTGGGTCTACCTTTTCTGCTTTAAAATGCTGTTGCCAAAGAAATGAAGGACCTTATAGCCAAGAAGTTGACTCCAACTGGGCTGCAGATAAACCTCTAGATGCATGATCCGCAGGATTGTTAGAGGAGTAGATATAGAACCACTGTTTAGGATTGGTGGTGTCTCTTATCATCTGAACACGGTTGGCAATGAACACATGAAATCTTCATGCTTCATTCTTGATATACCCAAGCACAACATGGGAATCAGTCCAAAAATATTCATCATCAATGTCCAAATTTAGTTCCCTCCGCAGGAAAGAGCTCATCTTGATGGACAGAGCTGCTGCTGAGAGTTCCAAACAGGGTATTGTAACCACCTTCATGGGTGCAACTCTTGCCTTTCCAAACAGAAATGCTCAATACACACTGCTATCTTTCACCACTGGTAAGAACAAACACTGACCATACCCACTGCGGCTTGCTGAAGTCAGAGGGAATTCAACATCTTGGAATTCTAATGTCGAGAGCTTGAAGGTCCTTGCTCCATTTTTCCCATTCGGGTATCTTGGCATCAGGCAGTGGAGTATTCCATCCAACCCCACTTCGACACAATTCTTTAAGCATTTGCTTTCCAGTTAGTACAAATGGCAATAAAAATCCCAAAGGGTCAAAAACTGATGCTATTCCAGAGAGCATACTTCTCCGTGTAGGCGCGGTGCCACAGCTCTCCTTAGCAATGGTAAAAGTCAGAATATCCTCCTTAATATTCCACCCAATGCCAAGAGCATGCTCCATTCGTTCGACCACCATATCCTGCTCTTTGTTATAATTTCCTCTTTCAGTCTCTGGAACAGAATCCATTATGACTTTGCTTTTGGAAACAACTTTATGTAGGGTATAGCACTTGTAATAACCTCCACGCCTTCTTCTTTAGTCTCCACAGATGCCAATCCGTCGTCCACATAAAAGTCATCCTGTATGAACTTCGATGCTTTGGGAAATGACGTCTCCTGGCCTTTTGCTAGATATTTCAGTGCATAGTTTGCACACCCAGGAGAAGAGGCGGCTCCAAAAAGGTGCACTCTCATTCGATATTCTGATGGTGCGGCATTGGTGTCTCTGTTCTCCCACCATAGGAACCTCAGGAAATCTTGATCTTCTTGATTCACATAAAAGTGGTGAAACATTCGTTCTGTGGCGCACATGATGGCCATGTGGAACCTCCTAAACTGACACAGGACACCAGTGAGTGTGTTTGTGATATCCGGGCCTGACAGAAGATTTGATTGAGTGATGCTGTCTTGTATGTTGCAGAGCAATCAAAGACCACACACAGCTTATCGGGTTTTCTGGGGTGTTGCACTCCATGATGTGGGATATACCAAACCTTTTCCTTCAACCGGTGGTTTCTCTATCTTTTCTGCGTCTCCTTGTTGTATCATCTCCTCAATACATCCTTTGTACTGTTTGTAGTATGATTCGTCCCTTTTTAGCTTTCGTTTTAGGTGATCAAGGTGAATCAATGCAGAAGACTTGTTATTTGAATGGTAAAGGCATTTCGTAGTGCCCATCCTCTTGTTGTTTGATGCCTCCCTTTAGGATGCTCAAGAAGCGAAGGTCTTCTTGTGAAAACTTCAACTCTACCCCTTTGTCATGAGCAAAATCTAACTCCAGAACCTTAAGAACATCCTGGGGAGTATAGCAAGGTAATTCCTTCACTCCTATCCTATGCGTTATGCTTGTAAAACAATCTCTGGGATTATCGTTTGACGAATGTCCTACTATGCTCCATCCAAGAACAGTTTGAACAGCATAGTGTTCATCTGCCTTTCCAAGGAGGGTTTTCCTAGGGGCAAGAGCTTGTGGGCAGTTATATCCTATGTGGAGTCCAATTTCTCATGACTGGAGAGGAGGTAACTCACTTACCAATTGCCTCAGGTGGCTCCAGTTCTCAACAGTTTCCTTGATTGGGATGTGTGTACGATCAGCAGGAATGAAGTCCCTTGTAAAGGCTTTGTGAATCTTCACTGCATTTTTGGCTTGAAAACCTCTCTCTGTCAATCCACATATGTTACTGCTGTTAATGACTGTGTGTCGTGAGGTCATGGTCGAGAGGCTGAGTCTGACACTCTCGCTGCTGGCTTGAAGCGCTGATGTAAGTTTGTCCAGAATAAAGGTCACATCACTTTGTGTGTCCAATAATGCATATGGTAATACCTCGCGCGTGGGATTTCTTTCGGTCGACACCCATACAGGTACAATCTTTGACTTGCCGCCCTGTCCCTTCCTTTGGCTCACTCTAAAAGAACTAACTTGCTCTTCCTGACCACTTGATGGACCTTGCTGGGTATTTCTCACTTGAGGTTTGTCCTGGTGAAGTCAAGATGGGTGCCTTTCCTTGCTGACACTACAAGTCTGCTTGTTCCTGGACGCGCTGTTTCTGTGTCCCATTTTGAGGCAACCGTAGCACAGCTTGTTCTCCCTCACAAATGCGCGTTTTTCTTCGATAGGAAGGATTAAGAAGTCATGGCTCTTAATGATGGAGCGCTCTCTTTTACAAAAGGTACACATCTTTCATTTGCTTGGGTGGCCCGCATTTGTGGCCAAGACCTTCACTCCACAACTCTTTGTTGATTTTTACTGATGTTGTTCGCTCAGGGCTAACGGTGATGATATTGGGTTGCAAGCAATTTTTGTGTCTGCCCTTACAAATTTCACAACCATCTGAAAAGCAGGATAGGATTCAGTGGAGTCCAAAATTTCCTGCACCTTCCTATTCCATCTATGAGCAGCCAAACTGGGTAACTTTGGCAGCAGCTTCTGGTTTTCTATGTACTCACCCAGTATACTCAAACTTGGCACTTCTGAGGTCACATTGAAACATGCCTGTAGAAAATCTCCACATTCTCTGAGGCCTTTGGGGTCTCTGTCTGAAACTCTTGGCCAGTTGTCCAGTCTACTTCTAAATGCTCTTTGCATGACAAATGGGTGCCCGTACCTTGCCTCTAGAACACTCTTCGCACTGAAGTAGGCTGTAGTGGAACCTGAATAGAAAAATCTCTCTACTGCCTGTTGAGCTTCGCCGGAGACGTACTTCTTTAGGTAAAATATCTTCTCGTTATCTGATATTCCCTTTCTTTCAATAAGTGTGTGAAAGGCTGTTCTGCATTCCAGATATTGCAGAGGATCGCCTTTGAAGACAGATGGCTCTGGAACTGGCAGTCGTCCTAAATTCATTGTTTCTGCAATTACCTTTGTTAGATCTACAGCTTGAGTTCCTGTTATTCCTGTATCTGTGGTATTGAGTGAGATCTGCCCCTTTTGGTTGTCCTCAGGCTCAAATTCTGGAGCTGTAGGATCCAATGTCTTTCCTGTAAGGGTGGCAGTTGAATCAAAGGTATTAGATTGGGGAATCCTTTTTTGTTGAGAGTAAGTCCCTTCTGCCCCTACAGCGTCGTAAGATTAGGGGGTTGTCTCACTTGGTTGTTGAAGATTCCCCTTACTTATGGCAGTAAATGCCCTCAGCTTTGCTCAGCAATAGTCACCAATGGTTCTGTTTGGAGTCGTTTGGTTTCTCTTTCATGTTGAAGATTCCCCTTACTTATGGCAGTAAATGCCCTTAGCTTTACCTCAACAATAGTCACCAATGGTTCTGTTTGGAGTCGTTTGGTTTCTCTTTCATGTTGAAGATTCCCCTTACTCATGGCAGTAAATGCCCTTAGCTTTACCTCAACAATAGTCACCAATGGTTCAGTTTGGAGTCGTTTTGTTTCTCTTTCATGTTGAAGATTCCCCTTACTTATGGCAGTAAATGCCCTTAGCTTTACCTTAACAATAGTCACCAATGGTTCTGTTTGGAGTCGTTTGGTTTCTCTTTCATGTTGAAGATTCCCCTTACTTATGGTAGTAAATGCCATTAGCTTTACCTCAGCAATAGCCACCAATGGTTCTGTTTGGAGTCGTTTGGTTTCTCTTTCATGTTGTTCCATCATTTGTCAGTGTTGTTGCTCTAACATTCTAAACTTTGCCTGCCTTTGTTCTTCTATCTTGAGCGCTTCTAATTCCACCTTTCTTGTCGCTAATTCTGCAGCTGCATCCCTCAACTTTGCTTGTGCTATATCCTTCCTTTCTTCACCTTTTTCCTGTTTGTGGGTACAGTTGGAAGTTGCTTCCTTTTGTTCTCCTACTCTAGGGTAGAGAAATGTGTCCTCATCACTTGGCTGTTCTTGAGCTTCCTCCTCTTGATCCATTATTTTGACGTTGTTTGGAAGATGACTAGTTCTTACTGTAGCCGTTCTGGCAGACGATAACAATAAAGTCGAAGTTCAAAATAACTGGTGTTAGTTGCACGAAGTATTTTATTTTTCGTTTTCAATTCGTTCATCATTAAACACTTCGATACGGCAAACAACAACAACACCATAAGAACTGAGGAAAGAAAAAAGAAAAAACAACAATGATAAGAATGACATGTATAAAGTTAAGAGTTGATAATTGAAATTCGTTGATTCTCTCTGGTAAGAGTTGATATCTGGTTTACCATCAGTAAATTACACCAATGAATATGACTCTTGAAGACTCTCACTGTAAGTATTGATAGCTGGTTTATTAACAGTGAAGTATACCAATGAATGTTACACATGAAGACTCACACTGGTAAAAGTTGATAACTGGTTTATCATCAGTAAATTATATCAATGAATGTGACACATGACGACTTACTCTAGTAAGACCTGGTAACTGATTTACTGATAGTAAATTATATCAATGAATGTGACTCAAAAATGTTCAAAACAATCAATTTGTTTGTCATATTTCTTGTGTATGTGGATTCACAAAAACTGAATAGTAATTATAGCTAAAGCCAACTTCATTTAGCATATATGCCCGTAAAGTTAGCCAACTTTAGATGCCCGGAAGTAGATTTTTCAAATCAATCTGAGTTTTTCTTGTTCTCATTTTCCTCAATACAGCTAAAAGTGAGAGTGATGGAAACCAGGTGAAGACATCACATGGTCTTCTAGCCTCAAAAGATTCCACCATACCAAAGAGTTACTAACAGGATGGGGATGGAGCTGCTAATAGAGGACAAGAGACAGCGAAGACCAAAGCTAATATTCTGTAACATTTCCTTGGAGTAGAGAGTGCCACTATTGATCCAATGTTTGATTCCAAAGATTCATCAGCATCACACCTTGGCTTCAGCCAAAGCTCTCAATCATATCAGTAAAGAGCTTCACAATTCTCTCTCTCTTCAAATAAGGAAGATTAAACATCCTATGCACCTTCCTTTTCCTATGGCACTTTCAAGTCATGGACTTGTCTGTTTCTGGCATTCACATCCAACTGTTTTCTTGTATCATTTCAAGAAAAAAGTTTATGAAGAATTATGAAGTTTCATGGTATTCCTCAATCTGCTATAATGATTTAGGCTAATGAAAGAGGGTATTATTTGGGGGGCATTTTTTATTCAACAACAGCAATGAGTTGGCTGATCAGGAAGAAAATTTTTACTAATGCTTAACCCTAAAACTGGTAAGCCGATTTGATTGGCTAATTGCCATACGCTCTTCTGCGGGAGCCGACAAAATTGTCTAATTCCATCTCGGGTTTTCACTTTAAATTCCCTTTGACTATTAGCCCTATATATATATATACCATATGTGATCTCCTGTGGTTGAAGAATAATAGAGAGCTCTTTTTACCAGAAATAACATATTTTGCGGTGATTTTAGACTCTAAATTGTGGAACTCCCCGATCTTTCAACTCTGTCAACCTACAATCGTCAGTCTATTAAGCTGGCATCAGACAGGTTATAAAATTGCGGCGTTTTTTGAACTTTTGACTCGAATTTAGGACAGAACGACTTTGAACTTTATTTAGATGTTCTTCAGTGCGATGATTTAGCATCAAACAGTGACATTGACACTGGTTCTAGTGACAGTGACAGTGAGACTCATGGCAGTGACTCAGATCCTGACAGTACAGGTAGATGTAGACCTAGGATCAGAGGTCTACCTGAGTGGATCCCTATCGAACCTCCTGAACGGTGCCTTAAAAGAAAACTGTTGGTCTTTTCTTTTATATATTTCTTAGTTTCAAGAAAGCCTGAAGCCTTTTGATGCAAGTAATGATAATAAACACAATTCTTTGTTGTAAAACAGTCTTGTATGTCTTGTGACTCCTGTGACGTGACAAAAATCTACCCTTGTGCATCTTTTTAGGTCTTATGATCCACAGAACCCTTACAAACTGTACATTTTTGGAAAGGTCATGAAATTTACTAACTATTTAGGGGTGGTTTTGATGAACAAAGATTACAGTTATGTTTTTGTCAAAGGATCTCAATATGAATGGTTACATAATGTGCTGGCCATATTGGATTTTCCCCGGGGGTCAGTGTCACATCATCACACAAAATCTTTTTTCTTCTTTTCAGCATATAGTTTGACTCAAAACCTTTCCAAAAATGTACAGTTTGTTGGGATTCTTATCACAAACTACAGCAGAAAATAGCATTCAACACATGTCCCTAATTGCCTTGAATGAGGCTCAGCAATTCTCAAAAACACAATCTGCAGTTATAGGGTTAAACAGGTCAGTATAATTTTCTTTCCTACTAAGTTATTCTTTTTTATTTTATCATCAGTGTTGAGACGGTGCTCAATGAAGCTTTTGTGGAATTGCCTGGATCTCCAGAACCTTCATCTAACAACACGTATGTAAGACACAACTATAGAAAAAGTATCTTTTATTTACCAGTGAATTGCATTAACTAACCAAGATATGGCAAAGCAAAGACATCATCAGCTTTATAACAAAGAGGTGCCTTTTCAAATCCCTTGTCATTTCCATCCTCTTATATGGACGCAAAAGCTGGACATTGACAGTAGAGGCCAGCAAAAGAATTCAAGTCTTTGAGAACAAATGTTTAGGCACCTTCTTGGTATTTCCTGGAAAGAAAGAAAATCCAACAGGTTCGTCCAGGAACAAATAACCATTAAATCAGGAGCCCAGGAACCTCTCCTCACTACCATCAAAAAGAGGAAGTTGTTATGGTTTGGCCATGTCACCCGCCACGATACCCTGGCCAAGACAGTACTTCAAGGGAGGGAGGAAGATGTAGAGGCAGACAAACAAAATGCTAGTACGACAACATCAAGGAATGGACCTGACTGGACAGCCCAACACTGTTGCGTGCGGCTGAAGACAGAACTGGATGGCGACGTCTGGCAGCAAGATCGTCCTCATGTCTCCTTGACGACCGAATTGGTCAGGAGACAGAGTGAGTGAGAGAAAGAGAATTGCATTTCATTTTGGCTTAAAATTTTGGATAGAATTGGAATTTGATCAAACATGTCCTCATAATGTAAATGAATTACCTGCTGATACCTTATTTTCAGATCTGAGACTCTGTGCCCTAATGTTGGCGATTTCGTCAAGTTGACATGCTGAATCAACATGGCACAGAAGATGTTTTATGCTGTGGTAAGGCCCACACTATTTGGTTAGCTTTCCTGACATCAGCTCTTTTAACAATATCTAATACAATACAATGCTTGAAATTAGTAACAGTCCTATTATTTATGAAGTATTTATAGCATGATGCCATTTCCTACATTTTTTCCTCTTTGAGTAGCTATGATGCCATTTCCTACATTTTATCCTCTTTGAGTAGCAATCATAGTCAATCTTCAGTGCATCTGTACAAATCTTAA
>JAOYNN010060660.1:0-12240 GCA_025770095.1 Goniobranchus kuniei | reverse complement strand
CTTTCAAACGATAGTTGCTCGCAAGAACCCACCAAATGCTGGTCGTTTGAAGTCAGAATCAATCTAGATGTGTGTGTCTCGCCGAGTACCCTGCTGGAGTTGAACCAGCACACGAACATTGTGGAAAACCGTCAGGTACTTGTGTGGAGGTTTGCCACACGGGTTCGAGATCAAGGCCGAATCGAAACGACAAACTATTTCCACAATTCCAGTCCGTGCCTGAACTCTTCCTACCATATAAATTATGTTTAATACAATGACTACAATAATATCTGCAGAAGGAATGCGGTATTGTTAGTATTTAAATAAAGTTAAAGAAAACACACACACGTTTTTGAAAAGCCTTTATTTGCCTTCTGTGGCAACCGCTTATTTACAATATACAAATAATTTGTGGTAATGAGAAGTTCAGGCACTGGATCTATGCAAATGTCCGCTGATAAGTGCGACGCCGCCGGATACGAAAACCCCAAACCACTTTGTGGAAAAAGGGAACGTATGCCCCCAACCAATGCGGCGCCGCCAACTCTGGGGGCTGAGGTTTGCTCATTTTAAAACATGAAAAAATATTAAAAACTGTCTTTCAAAAAAATCATATGCAGGAAAAACATGTTAGTATTTTTAACAAACGAGATTAAAGAAAACACACACGCCTTGTTTGAAAAACTTTATTTGCCATTTATGGCCACGTGTTTCGTTTACAATACACTGAATGTAGAACTGTCGTAACATTAGCAATAACCCAAGAACTATGGACCCCGAGGACTAAGGAACCCAATGAAAAAAGACCCCAGGGACTAAAAACCCCTAGAAATAAGGACCCCGGGGACTAAGGAACCCAGGAAATAAGGACCCCAGGGACTATGTCATTAAGGACACGCACACACAAATTCTATATTCATTCATCGATGTACTACCTATTTACAGTGTGAAAAAATAAAAATAAAAAAACCTGATCCTAAAATCGAAACCGCCGAAAACGAAATCGAAACCAAACTCAAATCGAAATCATTCCTAAGCCGAAGTCGAAACAAAAACCGGTGTCTTTGAAACGGCGACGCTTCTTGCGAAACGGAAATCACAAAACTATTAAAAAAAACGAGCTTCCGAAAGTAGCTCAAAAATGTAAAAAGCCGAAAATCACAGTTCTTCCTGACACTTTACGAAACTATCTTCTCTGTCTATGCTGACGTTCCTTCCTTCAACTCGTGTTTACCAGAGCTGTTCCCTCTGCAGTGATACGATAAGATCAGCTACAAAAGTAACCGCTCCAAGAGTCCTACTTATTGTTCACCAATCCATAAACGAAATTATCAACTAATTCATTATTTAATTAATTACTTAATTAATCTACTTTTAATATTGTTAACGTAAAGGACATGCAGAAAAGAAGGTCCCAAAATCAAGACACGTTCACGCAATAAAAAAGATGTGAAGTTCGATTTTATTGATCATCAATTTGCTAACAAATCAAGACACACACACAAGCAAGTTTTAGAGAAGTTTTCAAGTTGTATTTTATTGAAGCTCTATTTACAGCGATTTCGTTGAGGCACTATACACTCTTTTTTATATAAAATGTTTAGTTTTGGTCCAAAAATCTTTCTTAGTATGTTTTTAAATTTTGGCGCTCTTAGCCAGTGCTTTTATAAAAAGATTCTTGACAAAAAAGAGTGTATTTACAGCAATGTTTTTCTGGATCCTACCTGGTATCGAGAATCGTTGATTTGAAGTCATTCGTCGCTCGTCGGAAGCCATCGGTAGGATCTTCTCGTGTCGCATCGAGCGATATCTTTTGCACGATAACCATTTAAAAGTTTTTTTTTAATCGTAAAAACTTCCAATTTCGTTAAAACCTTTCCGATGGCAATGGAACTTGGCAGACTCGGCAGCATCTCATTTAAATTTATTGTGCAAAAGACTCGTTTTGGATTGGTTAACAATAACTCGAATAGCACTACTTATCTATCCCAACTACTCACAGTTATAAATATTAACAGAAAAGAAGAGGAAGATGAGAAGATGTAGCAAAAAATATTATTTCCTTTTTGATCTACCTTCCTTCAGAGAAATAATTAAATTTCACCTACCTAACCCAAAGCTTGAACGAGCGGTGTGTCGCGCTTGGTGGGGAACTTGAGTGGTCACGCTTGCTTGGGGAACTCAGTCACGCTTGCCTTGGGAACTTCAGTCACGCTTGCTTTGGGAACTTCAGTCACGGTTGCTTGGGAACTGTCACTCACGCTTGCTTTGGGAACTGTCAGTCACGCTTGTACTCAGGAAACTGCAGCCACACTTGCTTGGGAACTGCAGTCACGTTTGCATGGGGATTTTGTGTAGCCACACTTGTAATTGCATATTTTGGATTGCACATCGCAGTTTCTTTTCACTATATTGCATATAACCAACACGGTTGTGGAGTGGCGATAGGCTTCCGTCGATTGCTGTGGCAAAATGAACAAATGCTACTTAAACTTAGCCAAACGCTTTTCCATAAAAACACTTGTTTTGTTAAGAAAGTCTATTATGGGGGTCCAAGCTGTACGTTCTCAGTCTTTTTCAGGATTTCAGCCTCAAAACATTATTAGAATTGTTCGCGAGATTCTTTGGAAAATTTTGCGTTCAAAGGATATTCCCAACATCGAACTCAATAGCCACTGAATACTTTACTATCGCTTGTTGCGGAAAACGAATGCGAAATCACTGTTCTCTCACGATATTTTGTAGCGGTTCTCCGTTACATTATCAAAATGTATAGAAATAAAAGTTCCTTTCTTCATTTCTCAACCTGAGGTTTGTTCTTAGAAATTAGTTTTTAAATTTTCTCATTTCTCAGCATCCCAGCACTGAAGTTATTAAGACAATTAAGGTTTTCACAAGGAAGAGTGCAACTTGAACGGAGAACTCGAATCTTATCAGTGAAAATGAAAGATTGAAACGTATCACTAATTAAAACCCGTTCTCGGTTGCATGAAGAATGCACATACACATACACATACACAGTTTGTTTTCGCATAACAAAACATAATGAAATGAACACAATCTTTCTTCAAAACGTAATCAGAAAGCGCACCGAATCATTTGGCTGAACAAAACGTCTCATAAAAGGAGCGTTTCCAATATATTTGCTCATTTAGTATACTTTTCGTCTTGCATGGGACCTCCCCCCTCCCTGCATGCGCAGTCCAAAAGAAATGCCCCTTTACTTCGAGGGCAAAACAAAACTTTTAAATCCGAAAGTTTAGTGCAGTTTTAGTTCGAAAGTGGCTGTAAAACTCGCGAGTACAGAATTCATGCAAACTAGGACTGAAATATTTAAAATCATTTTTTCTACATTTAAGTTTATGGTAATAACGTTTAAAGGAGTTTATAGTGAAAGCTACTTTAAAATATTGTTAGCTTTTAAATTCGGTAAGTTTAGTTCTGTCGTTTAATTGTTTAGTTTCAACTATCGCCATATCGATTATATTTGTTAGTTAGAATAAATAAAATTTGTTTTACGTTTATTCAGTCCGAGTTTGAACGAACTTGCAAATCACGAAACACAGCCGCTTTGATACTAAATAGTTGGGTAATCCGGCGATAAACTTTTTTCTAGACGTGCGCTCATTGAGAACAAACGGGTAGCGGGCCAGGTAGAACTTTCACTTGTAATAAAAGTTTCGAAGCCGCAACCAAAAATATTTTGACAAATGTCTGTGAACAATTGATAGCATTTTTGGGCTTTCGTCACAATTTCTAGCATGTATTACAGATATACCTTCAATTTGCCCATCCTCGGCTTTCTGCCTTGTCATATTTATTGCTTTAAAAATGGAATTACAACTCGCTCCATAGCTTCCAAATATAAATACTGATGAGTAGCGACTCCACATCAACACCTAAATGACCATAAGCTGCATATTAAGCTGCCCCAAATTATCTTTTCTATTTTCTAACTCTACTGGAATTCACTTTGATGTTCCTGTACCTATTTTTTATAAAATAAAATACATATTGAGAGATTCGAGATGAAATTTTTCCTTTCTTTCCACAAATACAAAATACCACGTGGTGGGTTGAGACCTCCATACCAGTCGTACAAAATTAAAATGTCAGGCTCAAAACATGCAGCGAATTACTCAGTAAATATATTAGAACATGCAACGAGCTACCGAATACACAAGAAATGTGTCCAGCTTACCTTTTCTTGTTTGCCATGAGCCATACAAACATTCAAACCAAGTTTTGAGCGATTGGAAATTGTATCAGTGTGCTTTGAAATAAATAACACACCCGACAACCTCAACTGCAGATTTCCGTGCGTAATTAGCGCTCAAAACACACTCAACCAATCACAAAGCGCCATGCTGCCTTTTAAAGTCAAAGGAAGTGACGTAAGAACTTTAATCAAATGAATTACGTTGTTCAGCAACTTTTATTAAAACTTCAACTTTCTACTACTACATGAAAAGGCCCAAACTTGAGCTTAAATCATCTTTTGTCTCATTATCTGGATATTTAGAAAGAAATAAGTGTGAACTTTCTGGATCCTGTATTTAATTATTCTTATCATTATCATTATCATTATTATTAATATTATTATTATTATTTGTCTTTCATGGACTTTTTATCTTAGCAAATAAATAATTTTTGAAAATTAATAATTATTGAAAGAGATAATAATTTTTGAACGAGAGACACGCCGACTTTCCGCGGCCTTCAAAATGCTCAAACAAGTCGTGACGTTTAGCACAAAACTTCACGACAATTTGGAAAACTGCAACAAAGTTCTTTTGAGTACAGCTTTCACGTCACTTCTGTTGAGTGTGAAGTAGCCTGGTTCACACATAAGCACAGCCACATGAAGTTTAAAACACAAAGAAAAGGATAAAAGAATATACCGAGTATAGTACATCGACAGGAAACAATCTCACACTAGTATTCCTTTGTCTTTTACTTTTTTAGTTAATACTAAAGACATTGCAAAAAAATACTAGCTAAAAAACAAGAACTAAAAAACCAGCCAGTGCTTGTGCTTTTTTTCAAGTGTGAACCAAGCTTTACGATTAGTTCGCACGTACCGAAAAACTTCTTTGTTTGTACGAAAGCGGAAACAAAACAATTTCGGCTAAACAAAGACATTTGATGTGTGCGACTTATTCATCTATATCTCGTTCATGCATTGTCTTTGGAATTTGAAGTGTTAAATATTTCAAAAGTCAGAAGAATTTGAATCAAACTATGGACGACCTTCAAGGAAAATGCATAGCGTTTTCGAGCATTTCAGTGTGGACGGATGGCCAAAATATAATATCTCAGTTTTTAACAGAAAAAGGTACATGTGAGTTAGTTCTAGAATTAATGATATGGGATTAAGTTTTTTAAATATTTGGTAATGGTTGCTTATTAAAATGAGGGTTAGAAATTTTTGAAACTTGGTGATTGGGTTTACATTATTGGGGGCTGTTTTCTGCTGTAACTTCCACTTTACATTCATTTCCTTGGAGTACTTCAACAGTTAATTTCTTCCTTCCCATTCTATTTTTGATTATTTTCTTATCTAAGACTGTAAAAACACGGTAATTTCAAGGTGTAGGTCAAGATGGTGGACTTTGTTGTTAAATGACTGTTGCCATAGCAATAGTTTTTGATTTAATCTTAACTTTTGCTATGGTAAAGGTAAAGGTAAAGCAACTTTCTTTAACGAGGGAAACACGTGACAGTAATACAACTGATAAGCTTGTGGCCCTCGGTGCGCACGTTACCCCCCTCCCTCTGTCAGTGCTCCGTTTTACGGGTATTTAAAGCTAAAGCTACACAAATGGAAGGAGAGTCGAAGTAGACGTTGGAGTCACCGAAAATCAAACTGAGGATCTCTAGATCCGAAGGCCGCGCACTAACCAACTGAGCTACGCCTACTTCTATGGAAAGTAATAACCTAACCAAAATTGTCCCAGTCTTTATGTCAAACCATATGGGAAATCTATAAGGGGGGACGTGGGGGGGGGGGGGGTTCATATTGAGCCCTCCCCCCTTGGGTCGACTTGTTATAAGAAATACTTTGGTCGTCGGAGGGTTAAACAGAGGTTAGTTCCTCTGTGATTACGTCGTCATCTAGTAATATTGTAACAACACATTATGAGGATGATGCATCAAATGCTTTCACTCCTAAATCGGCCGTGAATTTCTCTCGTTTGAATGAAGACCCAGAGTGGATAGTTTCTTGAGTCTCTTCTAGGGAGCTATGAAAAAACAACCACATAAGGGCAGATGATAATTGATCCCATATTTGCATGAATTACCTTGGAAAAGAGGATCGAAATTCACGTGATTTGATCCACCTGTTTTGCCACTGAATTGTTATTTAAGGTCTATGAACAGCGGTAGTTGTTTTAAGATATTAAAGTATAATAATGATCTTTTGATGCAGGTCAGCTAGGGACAAATCTCCTCTTGGAGTCTTGCCCATTGGTAATTATTAAGAAAACCAAAGAATCTTGGAAAACAAACACACTCTTTGCTAGACTACTAAGTCAAAATATTTTCCCGTTTCCAGACCAAATTGGCCTGAAAACTATACCCTTAAGGACGGCACGTATACCCGAATAATCGACTAAAGAGAGATCCTCCTGACTCGCAGCCCAAAGTTCGAGAGTTTAAATCCCGGCCAGATCACTTTGTTGTGTCCTTGGGCAAGGCTGTTTACTCGACTTGTTCAAGTTGACTCAGCTGTAGAATAAGTATCAGCTTAGTAGGAGTTAACTTGCAATGTATTAGTGTCCCATCCAAGGGGAGTCACACACTCACATCCGCTACACTACGGAAACTAGAGATAAGCGCCGGTCTTATGAGCTACTTGACTCTGGAAAGCATTTTGCTTTATTAGCTTCACTATAAAAATACGAGCATTCTAATTCTAACATTAGCCCACAGTGTCCCATATATTCTTGGAGACCCAGGGGTAGTCCGTCGGGCCTATAAAAACAAAGCGACGGACGAAAATGCAGGGAAGAGCTGGAAAAATGTAACCAAACTGCAAAAACACCTGGCGGACTGCCCCACGTTGATGAGAATGACAGCGCAAGAAACTTTCAGTTCCAAATCGCCTTTTTTGGTTGTAAAATGTCCCCATTGGGGCCGTTACCAGAACAACTTTGTGTTTTGAGCCACCGATGTAACCAAAATTTACAAAAGCCATTTTGTAAGGACAACGAATGATTGCTGCTTCCGTAGAACGTGCCTGAAATTGAGGACTTCCATTCTATTTGCTCCATTAAATAGGGGTAGTTAGCTTTCCTTGATCACATCCACGTCAGAGAAGAGGAAGGGAAAAAACCGCCAGGTTCAACGAAGAGCTACTTTAAAAAAAGAAACAAGGAGCAAACGGGCATCTGAGAAAATATTGATGACTCCGTTTTAAGTTCAATATTCTTTTGATTTTGTTCATTTTTAATTAAATATATATTTAACTTAACTTCCAATTCTTAAGTATGGTTCTTTTTTAAGTTATGTAAACTTTAAAGTATATAAACCGTGTAGGAAATAAATTTGGCGGAGATTTCTTTTCTTTTCTTACTTTGCATTTTCCTGTTTGTCCTAAAAAACGGCCTGTTTGGTCTATAACTTAGCATTAGATTAAAGTTATGGGCCTGGGCTCACCAATAATTTATCTTGAGTTCTGCACAATCGGAATCCAAATGCAGTGTACATGGGAGAATTTGGGAAGTTGGTTTATTTATCAGACGAGAACTCGGACTTCCCATTGCTAAATGAGTAGTGAGTTTTAAATGTTGTTCTTCTGTTAAAATGCAAAACAATAATAAAAGAAAAAAAACACGCAACTTTTTAAAAGGAAAATGTGAATTTTGTAAAGTTTTCTCTCATTGTAAACGGGATTTCTATCTCCGTGTCCAGGGAGCTGCTGCTCAGTTTTGTTCCGAAAATCATTATTTCCTTTCAGTTCAGTTTATTCGCACGCTATCAGTTCCGATGTCAGGTCATTAATTCCTTGATAGTGATTGACTATCTTGTTATTGATTTCTCAACAATACAACGGCATGGATTGATCGGGTGACATGAGGAAATTACTGCATTTGAATCGATTGATTTTTAATTCTAGTTCTGAAAGATCAAACTACATGTATTTCTAGCTTGTTTTCGCTTGACTCGACAAAAAATTCTCCGTTGGTCAACAAAAGTTGTTATGATATATAGTTTTCGCCTTTGGATTTTGTTTGAAAGCTGACGTTTCGAGCGTTAGCCCTTCGTCAGACACAATCTCTTTTTAAAATTTTCCGAGCTACTACTATAAACGCCCAAGGAATTCCCTCCACTTCCCCCCCCACCTCCCCTGCCCGACCCCGCCAGAAGCTTTTTCTTTGGATTTCGGTCGAAACTCCCCTTTAGAAATCTACGGCTACAGGCCTGGCCTGTTGCTGCCACTGACTGAGAGCCGTTTATTTTAATAAGTAAATTAAAGAGAAAGTGTCCTTCTCAACTTTAATATAACAAAAGCAATTGAAATTTCTTTGCATTTTAAAACAGAAAATGTAACAAGATATATCTTTATTGTATCTCTACCGCGTATTGTACTCTTTATAATAACGGCAATCAACCTTAAAAAAGCCAAAGATGAAATGACGGGTGAAGGCCCCACAGCCGGGCGATTTTCGGGAAAACGAACATCAGGAGGAAAGTAAAATTGTTGCATCAGGACCGACGGTTAGTCGGCTGTCTGTTTTTAGTGTACAATGGTACTCAGCTTCGTGGCAATTTTCACGTAAGGGTAGTTTTCAAATTCTTTTCCTTCTATTCAACCTGTCAAGATTACAGTGTAGCTGTTTACTCTTTCAAGTGGAAATGATTATATCTGCGGACAATACACGGACCGGCAGCCAGAGTAATATAACAATCTATTCTATTTGAAGAAATTATAATCTTTCCCGTTGCGACATTTGTTAAAGACTGTGAGACATTGCGAAATCGCAAATTTTGGGTGAGTTTGCCAACTTGACTATTGGTTGATTGTAGGAGCTACCACAAATGTTTCTTCATAACTTTGTACTACTATCTTTAGTTGTTTTGGACACAAGCATTAGTTGTTCTAACTAGGTGCCGCATTTGAGAAAATTGCTGATTTGTAAACAGAGAAAAATCGTGTTTGTGGTTGAAGCGAAAGTCGCTCGAATTAGCAACTGAAATAAATTTATTAGCTTTTATTTGATCGATGTAACATCTTCTGTTTATTCTCAAGATAGCAATAAAAGAAAACTCTCAAGGCTACATCTTCCGAGACTTCAATTTTCAGCAGCAAAAAAATGTTGTCAGCTCTTTAATAGGCTGTCCGCCTAAAAACCGACCAAGTCATTTTCGCTTCAGAAATGGATTCATTAATATTTTGCCCACAAGCCAAGTATTGTTTAGTGGAAAGTTATAGACTCGGGAACGGGTTCCACGGTCAAAATAGCCTCTCAGCCCGTTATCTCAGCCTCTTTCAGTATATGTCGAGACCGAAAATTCACTTACTTTGCGGCTTTCAAAATCCTGCCTTGTGTCATTTTGTTTAATATTATCGATGTCAACTTAGTTTTTGTGATATGGTTCGCCAAGCGATCAAATAAATTTATTCAGTTCAGTTGCCAAAACCGTTGCCCAATTCGAGCAACAGCAAACACGATTTTTCTCTGTTTACAAATCAGCAATTTTCTGAAATGCGACACCTAGTTTGAAAAACTAATGGTAGATGGGCCTATAACCGGAGGGGGCTTATGAACGGGGGTCTTATAAAGGGTATTCATATTTAGAGATCAACACCAAGTCTAACTCTACCTGTTCGTATTGTGCGTAATTTGAGTAGAATAAATAGGTTTTATATCTTCTCCTGTACGAGGTAACATCTCGCAGCACTCGACTTACAGTGTACCATCTACCAAGAGGCTCTAGTTTGAGGCTGTAGTAGCGACATGAAACTCATAACTGTAAACTGCGCATAGCTTAATATGTTCATTTTTGAATGGATAAAAAAATACGTTGGCTTGTAGAAGCCTAAACAAGAAAAAGAAAAAATACTGCGATGTACAATTTATCTTTTCTAAGTCAATGCAAGAACCTGAGGCTTTATGGCAGGAAGATTTGTATAGGATATTGAGTAATTAATGCCACTTTCGGAAGCTTTTATATTTTCAACGATATGGCTCCATGAGAATGACTAAAGATTTTTATTTGATATCTTGTTTGACTAAAATATTTTTGTCTGATAAAAAGGAAATCAATTTCCAAATACGCTGTGATTGTTTCATCGGCTCGTTGCAAACAGTTTTAATTGAATTACTTATGAATGTTTCAGTTGTATATAGAGCGTCTTTCCCGTTATTTTATCACTCAGAGTTTGGAATTGAATTGTTGTCAGTGCTTATCGTAATGGTTTTTTTGCAGGTGAGTTTTGACGGCCAGGTTCTCGCTATGCATGCAGCAGTACAAGAAGCTGTTGGCCATAGACCCGGCTGTCGTTCTTGGATATGGGTAAGAAATAAATAGAAACGGGTAGTTTGGATAGTAAGATATTTTAACTAGTTTATTTTACTTAACTGTATGGTATTTATATTTACACGGAACGGTCACTGCTTATCATTTAGACACGGCACCTGATTCATGTATCTTTAAAAACGTTTTCGAGATAATACACTTTGCTTACGAATTAGTAGGACTATATGATCTGGCATAACGAAATCGTGATATTATATTTACAATCAACGGGAATGACGTGAGAACCGTACTCAGAAAAACTTTTTTGTAGTTTTCAAGAGTGCGGCCAAGTTATCGACAAACTTCAAGATTTGTTTGAACATTTTACAGACGTCGGCAAGTCGGCGCGGTCTCATTCAAAAATTATTTTTTTCCTTCCAAACTCTCAGATTGGAAATCCTTGAAAGACAAAGTAGTTGTAATTTAATGTTCTTTCCAAATATCGAAATAACAGGTCCAAAAGATGATTTAAGTGCAAGTTTGAGACTTTTCATCTTTTTGACTGAGAGGTGGCAGCAGACGGTTGAAGTTTTCATTCAAGTTTGTGAACGTGCCGTCTGGCCTTCTGACAAGGGCTCTTACGTCACTTCCGTTGACTGTAAAACAAAGTGAGATCAATCCACCATACCGAAAAAGATGGCGGCTGTACATTTGACCACAATGCCTTGCGAACCGAACTCAGTGAATAGGTGTACATGAAAGACCACAGATTTGGTTAACTAACAATATTGTGTGTGCTAGGTTTGAAGTTTTTGGATCTTTTCTGTGCGTTTTTATGAGCGTTTTTAGGTTTTTGATGCACTAGGAGTTATGGGTAAATGAATCAGTCGCCATCATTTTTGTTATCGTCAATTGAAGTCATAATCTGGGTGACGATCTTTTAAAATTAAACCGGTTCTTAAAAACTGTGTCTATTCAAGACTACAGTTAAAAAGTAGCAAATGCGTAGCAAAGCAATTTTTTGTAGGGTCAGCAATTTTGACCAAATTAACATTTAAAGGCTTGACCGGGCGACAAGATCACATAATTTTTGTTTGGCCGAAGACAAAAAGGCGCCCCCCCCCAGCCAATACAACAATGCATGGACAGAACGGTTTCATTACAACTTTCATTGTTGTGATTGCAGTCATGAAACGGACGTGGTTCACGGAGAGGTTTCGCCCAAAGCCGTCAACTTTGCTAGATTATTAATAGTAAGGTATGACGTGATCACTTGGATTAATTCAGAGTTAAAGTTTTAAAACTACGTGCTTCTGTGTTATATTGATGAACTACACATGTATTATTGTTATTGTTGTTGTTGTTGTTGTTGTTTCTGCTCTTCATCTTTATAATATTCAGTATTGTTATCGATGTTACTGTTGTTGTTATTATTGTTTTGTTTAAAGGGACCCTCGTCTCTCAAAAACTTCATCGAAACTTATTACCTTAGAATGAAGCAATGAAGGTCTTGTTTGCAAATTCGTTATAGTTTTCACAATGTGTGTCCGTTTTACAAACCAGCCTATAGACGTTTCTGGAGATGAAGATTTTGGGTCGGCGAGACCACCATCTTGAAAACTGCACTTAATGACCTCACAAGCATTGACATACATACAGTGTCTACTATGTTTTACAAAACCTGTGGTGATCGACAATTTCAAGAAAATCTTCAATCAGTGTCATAGTTCTGAATGTCAGGAATGTCAACTGCCTCGTTCCCAGGATAAGAAATATGTCACAGGCTGCTCCCCT
>JAOYNN010060549.1:0-12244 GCA_025770095.1 Goniobranchus kuniei | reverse complement strand
AATATAAGATTTGTAAACCACTCAAAATGACATCTGTGTACCAAAGTTTTATCGCTAAACCCCAATTCAACCACGAGCAACCCATACTATCTATAACGTCTTTAAAAAGGCAGCTACAGCAGCAACAATTTGACACAATCAATGATATTTATGGCCAAAACGGTTGATAAAGTTTAGTAAACATATTGATACAAATGTGGAAATGGTGGTGAAATCAAAATATGGCCCGTTTTTAAATCGAAGACAAACTTAACTATGCGTTAAAATTCAAGAAAGTTGAGCAACTGTACAAAATTCAAACAGAAACGAAGTGAAAGACTAACTTTTTAGACTTTGAAAGCATGTAAAACAACAACAAGGAAGTGAACAAAGGCCTACTGAATACACTTTTCAAGATAACAAGCCGTATTGATCATTATTTACTCTCGCTGTTTGCTGATTCCCCTACAGTCAACTTTATCCCAAAACCTCTGTAGCGTTGAAATTTAGTGCTATTTTGTCAGCTTCTGGGGATTTCCTTCCTCGTCCTCAAATCAGAAAGGGTCTGCAAGTTCACTAGCATTGTTAACCATCCATGCCGTGCACTTGATAGAGTATAGGGGACGTTCATGGATATAATCGGGTGGATGGATCGACCAGTAAACCCAATTTTTTGAATTCACATTTCTTTCAAGCAAAAAATATGCCTCGTAAGAAAACCACATGTTCTCTAACCATCTTATCCATTTCCTTTGTTATTGATTGACACACTTTCAAAGATTAAAAGGTCAGACTTCCACTTTGTTTCTGTTTGAATTGTGCACAGTTCCTCGACCTTCTTGAATTTAACGCCTATTTTAATTTTGCTTCCTTCGTATTCCAAGAGGTTTCCGTTTTAGTTGTCCCATGGCTTGCGTCACGCTGCCTGCTTCTCTCGCTCGGCAGTTGGTAACAATTGTGGCTCTTCTTTGCACGTTCTCTATCGCTACAACCCATTATGTTTTTTATTTAGGTTGGGGTCCAAATAGTGTTTCCTTACTCCAGAACTGGTCTTATCAACGCTGTGTATGTGTGGGCTTTGACATTCTCTGGACAGTCGTGTACGCGGCTCACCGTCTTTACAGTATGATTCATATGTTTGTTCCATTTAAGGCCTTTCTATTCTGTAAGAAGGCATATTCCCGAGAGTTTTCAACACGAAATGTTACAGTAAACCTATATGTGCATATTTGACATGCATATTGGAAAAATGAGTTTGATTACAATAGTAATTGCAGACGTTTCTTGTTTCTCACATTTAATAATATAGAAGACAAACACATTTGTAAATGTGACTGTTTACTCTGTACAAAAATGCCTTTTCGACAGAAGGACGTAATTTATGTTTACTTTTGTGACAACCAAACGACTGGCGATATTCTTTTATGTTAGTTCTTATGGGGATACATCTATTCTAATACCTTGCCATCCAAACCATTTATTCCTCCGACAGTTTTGCACCTTAAACAGAATAAATTGTTATATGTTTTCGGAAGTAAACGAACCAAAATCATTAGTTCCCCTCTGTTCCTTACATTAATCTAAATTTCCCTATAATACATTGTCGGAAGTAAATCAACCAAATCATTACTTCCCTCGTGAGCAATGCAGATTTACTACTCATTACATGTGTTAAGAAAGTAAACTAATCAAGGTATTGATTCCTTGAAAATAATGCACTTTTAATATTATGCCATTTTGGAAGCAAACCAACCAAAAAATTATTTCTTCCGAATGAAGAACATGGAAGTAAACATATAAAGAATAAGAAGGGTATTACAGTCATCGGAATTAATAATGGTTTGGTTGGTAGCGCTGAATAAGAATTGTGTCAGTTCAAATCATCCTGCGGAATATGGGCAGTGCTGGGGCATTGGGAGTCATCATCTCACTGTGGCCAGGTCTCTGACAGATGTCAGACGTTAAATGTTGCAACGCTCACCTCACCTGCAGGAAATCTTCTTCTCTTACTTCTATGATCTTCAGTGTTGCGCTCAGTGTGTGTTTGTATCACTCAAAACAAGAGTATACTCATAATATACGACAGACGGTATATTACGATCAGTTTGGCAATATCTATGACCTACACATTTTATAGAAACGTAACTGGTGTGAATATAAGCATATTTTGAAAGATGTTATATCTGTCCTCTTTTTCCACGTGAAAGAGAAAATGCATGTCTGAATGAACCAGATAATAATCAAGAAGATAGCAATTAACTGTTCACCTATGATACAGCATTCAATGACTATAAGTAACAGGAATATTTTATGGAAATGTTATATTTTTAAAAACTTTCTTATCTTTCATGTCTATACATAATTTAAATAAACAACCACGCAATAAATAGAAAAAGATATGGAGGAAAACGTTCAGGTTTGGCATGACCACTATGAACCATGTTTCCAAGAAACAAGCAGTCACCTTAAAAAACCAACATAAATACAACAAAAAAACAACAGAAAACAAAAAATAATAATACAGTTCCCAAGGGGGCCTTTACTCGGCAAGTTACACAAGGGAAACAACACATGATAAAGATAAACATGCACATTCCTGACAATAAAAATATTTACTTAGTTACCTCCCTTGGAAAAAAGACAAAAAGGGAGCTTGCTCTAAACCAAAATGCCTTTAAACCGAAATGGGTTAGGGGGTCCTCAAAATTTCGGTTTAAAGGGATTCTACTGTATAAGCCTCATATGGACATATATGCTTATACCAAACCTCATGCATGCACATGTCCTAACTGGCTGTAATCTTTTGAATCACATTGCATGACAATATCTTAGAAATTGAAAGATGGTAACCGAAATCTCCAAAACCGGCAAAAGGTTTTGTTTGTTTGTTGGTATCTTGTTTCTTTTTAATGTATACATCGGCATCACTAGTACGGTACACTTTCAGATATAGATGATAATAAATGTTTTTCCTTCCACTTCCTTCACTTTAGGTCAAAATGAACCTGGTGCATTTGAAAATGAAACATAATGATTCAATTGATACAGATTTTGTTGCAATTTGGAGGACCTGAATGGGCATCCTTTTGCTTCTCATGCTCCTGACTTGTCCACTGATTTGCTGCATAGAAAATTTCCACTGGCTCACTTTCTAGAGTAATTTTTTTCTGTCTTCTGTGCCAGTTTTATGAAGATTCGTCGACTTGATTAAAAAGTTAATGGCCACAGAAATAAATGTTTCAAAATGCGATCACTGTAATTATAGCGCCACTTTAATGTCATATTGGTCCAAAACGAGATACGCTGTCATATTTCTTCCTCGTTCAATTAGGAAGATCGGTAGTTTTATTGAACGAATAAAAATTTGTGTGGATCTAATTATATTTATTTTCTTTATGTGATAAAACATGCATTAAAAAATTACTTACAGCGGTAGCCTACGCAGGTAGCAGAAAGCTGCGTTAATGACCACTGTGTGACTCTGCCTGCTTGACCCGGTCTGCACTATTGCTGAGCCAACTAAAAGGTCATAGCATTTACGCCGTGACATAACCTGCAAATGGTTTCCAACCTCCTTTGACTACTGTAATTATTTTGAAAACGATCCGTAGATTGAGACCCTAAATTATAGAAAACGCCGTTGTGTGCCCCCGCTCAATGGTAAATCTGCGTGCCATATAGCCTACTGCTATTGAAATGTCAGTGTAGGCTCAAGGCTCCTGGTGTGTACTCATCTCACAGAGAAGCAATGCACATATTGTCTCTAGGCCTAACACAGACTTTACAGCACTTTTCTGATAAAGTTGTGTCTGCAAATCATTTCCTGGAAAGGGATGATGTTTATATCTAGATTATTTGTTACTTTGTAACATGTTTGTGGGCTTACTCTGTTTGAGCCGTGGCATGAATTAGATATGAGTAAGAGCATGCTGAAAGTGCTTCAGAGAGAGAAATATTTTGCCTCCAACCAAGAAGGAAACACATTCATGAATTCACCTAGGCCTACCGTAGCCGTAATAGGCCTACAGTTGTTCTTGATTGCTTGACCGCAGTCAAAATACGGTAGGCTACAGGTAACCTCATGCTGAATCAAAAGCAGGAAAAGGGGAAAGGTCAAAAAATGCAAAACAATAAGCATGCGGATAGACTTGAAACTTCCTCCTTCCCTCCCCATACTGCACTACCTTTTATTCTTTCAGCAGGAAGGAAAGCTACTTGAAACAAAGCACCTTCATCCTCTTTTCCGTGGTCATTGATGAAAATACAATCGGTAATTAGGGCAACTCCCCCTCCCCCCTACACATACGAGCACAACCACCACCCCAAAACCCATCCCACTTCCACTCGCCACTTCTTGTTTTTCACACCAACGTGACGACATGAAAATGTGGCAGATATCTCATGCCTTAATCCTCCCTACCAAGCCCATTCCCATGGTACTGGTACAGGTAAATCATGGTAGCCCTTAGTTCTCCTTGCAGCCACCACACTTGGATCTTGAGTAATAATGTTCTGGCACAGGGCTGGATTGTAATTCTAGCCTAAGGCTGTCTTTACCATCTCAGGCAATGATTTTTACGAAGTCTGTGATGTGCAAATTAGGCAGACTGGATTCAGTAAGCTTGGAATGGAGGGGTAAAAGTCCCGATCCGCATCTTTGTAGGCGAGTCCCTGCTGTAAACGAGGTGAGCTCCACTGTAGTCCCAATGCCAGTCAATGCATTATAGACAGGACAAGCCTTTCATAGTTTTCTTTGTTACTGACCAAAACTGGATTACCCTACCGACGGTAAATGGACAATGAGGTGGGGTGGGGTGAGTGGCAAGAAATTTTTTACCAGGAAGGAAAGAAAAGATCTTGAAATTGCCTGATGGCCATCCATGAACCCTTGTTAAACCCAATGGTTTATTCTAAAGAATATGAAGAATAAAACAACGGGGACTGAAAAATGCATAGTTATATCAGAGTTCTCGTCATTACAGGTGTCGTTATTTGAGGACTCCACTGTTTATATTCTTTTACTTTTTCCAATGGTGCTGAGATGACCTCATAGTAGAGTTGAAAAGAGCCCTACAACACTGACAAACAAACTAACAAATCTACCTCAGCCTTCTTGTTGCTAAAGAGATGATGGCATAAGGTTTACAACGATACCCAAAAATGAGGTAAGATTGGGTCAATGGCTCCCCTATTTTAGTAAACCTGAAAATTAAAGCTCAGAACTGCTTGCTGCAAGTGAGAAAAGATAAAACTTTTTTCACAGATATTTTTGCAAAGCTATCCCTAATCAAATATACAAATAAGATTCATATAAAATACCCCACAGTAATGTTAAAATAAACAGATGCTTAAAAGAATTATATGTAATATGAACAATTCTTACTTGGAAGCTTTTTGCTGAGAATACCCTTGGAAGGATGATCAGGGCTGAATATTTTAATGGCTGCAGGGATAAAACAAAAACATTTTGCAAAATACTTGTTTCTAATAACAAAGAAAACAAAATAATTTTGTTTTCTGACTCGCCATCCCCCATTACCATATTTTTTCCTGTTGTGACACTGCCATATGACCAGTCATACTAAAATAATCATTAAAAATTCACTTTTCAAGCAACTGACTTCAAATTTTCGCATCACATTATTGATGAATGATTACCTGCAGTTTCATATAAACTTCCTTTAAACACAAAAAGTTCTATGATTTATGTTTTTTTGCTTTCATTCCTAAAAAATGGTAACTTAGGAGATATGAGGTTTTCTAAGACTACATCCGTCAGACCTGTA
Organism: Goniobranchus kuniei; assembly: GCA_025770095.1. NCBI lineage: Eukaryota > Metazoa > Mollusca > Gastropoda > Nudibranchia > Chromodorididae > Goniobranchus > Goniobranchus kuniei. Next base: position 6,479 of record JAOYNN010060549.1, on the reverse strand, counting down.
TTCTAGCATCATGTTTATTGTACTTGATGTAGGATTCAACATCAGAATGTGAATCCTCCTTGACTTATAAATCAGGAGCAGTATGAGATGAAACATTTTGCATAGAATCTTTGTCTTTGAGAAATCATCCTTGATTAGTTGTGACAACACAGGCAGCTTGGAATACATATTTTACATTCAAGCTTTATTTTATGATCTAGACACTTATAGCACTTCAAGTAATTTCTTCAATCATTGTAGATTTCTACTTTCACTTTTAGTGGGCAAAGGAGGCAACTTCAAGAAAAGAATTGTACTCTAAATGAGCGGAATTGTGTTGAGTGGCAGTTGGGTGGACCTGTAAAATACGACACAAGCGGATGATAGCAGATTGGTAGATTAACGTAAATGTATACACTAAGGACTAGGGTTGCTACCCCATTTTCATTTTTTTTTGTACAATTGTTATGATGTTTACAGCAATTTTTGAAATCTTTCATTTCAACAACGTAACTACAAAACAGGACAAACATACAATAATCTATGGATACCCTTTGGCTTACATTTCATAACAAAAAGCACAGTCCTTACCTAACAAATTGTCCTTTAAAGCTGTCGATTTTTCTTCCAATTCAGAATCTTCAGGTGCACCCCATTCTTAATAAAAACAAATAAATAACTTGAACTTAAAATATATCTGTCATGCCAGTGTAACACTGGAAAAGGCATAATAAATATCTTTAAAGCCTATTTTGATTACTTATACTTGACATAAACATTTACAAAAATACATTTCAAACATTTTCATTCAAGAAAATGCTGCAAAAGTAAATTCTGTTCAAGTTTTCTCAAAGGGATAATCTTTTGTCTGGCACATTGAGAGTTTAAATGAAATGAAGGGATTTGAACAATAAGCTAATAATATCTATGAATAATCTAAAGACAATTATCTTTTCGGCAGAAGAACACTTGAAATAAATTTCAATGCATTAATGACAACACGTCAAAGGCATTGACGAGAAGATATCTCACTGTTTAAAGTTCATTGAAAACAAGTATGGTTATCTGTAAAATAAAATCTATATGAATTATATGACCACAGGAAGATATCACACTGTTTAAAATTAATTGAAAACAAGGATGGTTATCTGTACAATTAAATCTTTATGAATTATATGACCACACAATCATTTCAACTGTTAATAAGTCAACATGTATACTAGGGCAGGCTGCTAAGTAAGTTCTGTGCGCCCATAACTCAAAACATTATCCTTGCATAAACTTGAAACACCACACATGTACACTCACACCAACAGTCTTTACTCAGATACAACAAATTTGTGTGACGTCATTTGTGTTCACAATTGAATGATGTCACACCACTAGTAAGCCACTCTGATAGATGAGAAAATGCCTACTTCCAAACAATGCTCTGTTACCTAATTTCTCACAGCTGATAGATGCTCTACTGCAAATACCAATGAAAGAATGAAGTATGTTTATGGCAATGAGTGTATTTCTGACAGAGCAGCTGGAAAACGGTTAGGAAATTTCAGAGGAGAGAACCCCACAGAGTCAAAAGTGCATGTTTGCAAGGTCCATGTACGGCAGGCCACTTTCTGCATCCCATATGAATCATCAAGAAGCAGTTCACTGTATGATGAGTGGGTCAAATCGAAAGGTCAAACAAAAAGAAATGCTCATGAAGTTAGACATTTGAAAAAATTAACAAACCATATCGTAACATCACCCCTGGGCTATGGAAAAGTCCCTTCAGGATTGGTCTCAAGACAATTGAGTAGTTGCCAACTCTAGATGTCTATATGTCTGACCTCAAATCACCCTGCAGGCAGTCTGAATTTTGCCCCGTCTGACTATTTTGTGTTCCCCCAGCTCAACAAACATCTGAAAGGAATCTATTACCAAGGTGACATAGAAGTTGAGGCAGATGTCCGTCTATGGTGCGGGGTAAAGTCATTGGAATTCTTTGTCTACGGCGTGCACCAACTAGTCCGACTTTGGCGACTGTGTAAGCCATGATGGTGACAAAAAAAAAAAAAAAATGAAGTGTAGGATGTGTAGCTGAAAGTCTAAGCTTTATTTCGATACATGATGTTTGCGTCTGGTATTGAAAACAAAAAAGTTATAACCAAACAAAACTTATTTATCAGCCCACCCTTGTATATAAACAAGAAGATATCATACTGTTTAAAATTCTTTGAAAACAAGGGTGGTTGTCGGTAAACTGTTGTGATGGATTATTCTTGTTTGGATCAGCATTGCCGCCACTTTGCTTCCACTCAGAACCAAAACGCTTAAGATAGTCTATTTCTGCTCCTTTGCGCTCTTCATATGTTATCTAACATCAAAAATGGAATAAAAAAGAAAGAAAAGAAACATATAAAACCTTTAAAATAGGCAAAAACATTTTACATAAGTCATTAAACATGATTAAAAAATGATCTGTGAAGAAAAAGAAAAAAGAGAAAAGGGACAAATTAAATCAGGGGCACAGAGAAGAATCTTTGCCTACACAACATCCAATTAAACGAGTCTCTAAAACTCATGGGACTCCCAACATATTAAATGTCACATATTCATTCTCTGACTTTTTTTTGTTTCAGCTTTGCCTCTTCAGAGTCACACCAGCCGATTCAGTATCTGCAGTCAGTCTTGCTCAATTCAACCTTCCCCTTCACACCAACTGCTATAACATCTTCCACATTTCCATCCATAGACCTTCACTTTGTTTTTCCTCTTTTCCTTTTGCCTGGCAGTGCCATCTTCTTATGCATTCTCTTGTTGAAACACTCTTCATCCCTAATCATGTAAGAAATGTAATCCAAAGCAAATTTCCTTGATGGATCAATAAAGTTTATCTTATCTTATCCTCTGAGAATACCCATACCACCTCAGTCTAGACTCTCTCACTTTGTCTCCAAACCAGATGACCTGGGTGTTCTCTCAAACACACTAAATTTTGATTGTGGTACTCCTGTCTTGGTGGCCCAGTAGCTCAGTTGGTAGAGCGGCTGACCGCCATGCGAGGTGGCCCGAGTTCAAACCCCAGCCGGGCAGTGGGTTTTTTCGGGGCCCCTGTTCACCCAGCAGTATAAATGGGTAGCTAGATCTTTCTAGTCTTGGCGGAAGTAAAGTCGGCATGGAAAGCAATGGCAAACTACCACATTATGCCGTATGCCTAGTATAATTAGGGCTCTACCCCTAATTCCCCTACACTCAGTCATGGGTTCGGGACTAACTTTACTTTACTCCTGTCTTGCTATACCCAAAAAGCAACACAGCATTTTCATTTCAGCTTACTTCATTTCCATTTCCTGGGATGTATACTGTCACTGCTCTTCTTTGGCGTAGCTATTGATTTTTATACTGAAAAAGTGCACAGGTATAGGAACTAGTATACCATGGGCAGATGGAAAGCAGCAGGAAGACCTAAATTTCACAGTCTTTAAAGATCAGGGGGATGTATGGTGAATTTGTAATTTGCTTGAGCAGTGCTACATTGTGTGGCAGAGCTCCATTGTTAAGAAGTAGCAATTGTCATGGGTATTTACATCATGTAGCCTGGTCAGCGTCTCTACACTTAAAAGTTAGAGGCCTAGCAGGATGATCTTCAGCAAGGAAGCCAGGCGAAGAAGCAACTGGCGAAGGAGGCGGAACTCGACGAGCCAAACAGAAGGTAGGCCATTTTACAACTACACCCTACTATGAGATTCCACGGAGAAAATGCAAAAGAAAACATCCAAGCTCTCAGAATTGGATGAAAGTATTGGAATCTTAATAAGTTTAGACAAAACAAAAATCATGACTACTGCGATAACAGATATTGAGCCAATACTGCTACAAGGTATTGAAGATGTTAGTAACGTTACTTATCTAGGAAGCTGTCTGGAACAAGACAGTGACAGGGAAAAGAACTAAACATTAGAATTGGAAAAGCAGCAGGTGCCCTCAGGAGTTTTGAAAAGATCAACAACTCTAAACTCATTTCAATGAAAACTTAACTCAGACTGTTCCGCTTAAGTGTGCTGTCAACCCTTACAGATGCTTGTGAGACTGGAAAATGACCAAGCAAATGAAAAAAAGATTAAATGCCTTTGAAAAAAAAATGCGTGTGGAAAATCCTTAATATCACATGGAATTACTTCAAAACATCAGCAGAATTAGGAGAGATGACAAATAAAACCTCTAATATCAGATGTAATTAGTCAAGGAAGATGGCAGTACATTGACCATGTTTACAGAAGAGAAAACAGCAGAATAACAAAACAGGTCTCAAGCTGGGAAATTGTAGGCAAAAGAAAGAGGGGTAGAGAGAGGAAGATGAAAAGAAACCCTGAGAAGAACACATTTGAGAGAGACAAAGGCAGCAGGTATAAAATCTATGAGTGATCTGGTTGAAGCAGCCCAGAGTGGACACAAGTTGTTACAGCCCTATGCAACGGCATGGGAAGGATACATAAGTAACTAAGTTGTGGCAAAAGCCATAAAAGGCTGCTAAATACAGAACTGGTGGCAGGGGTTGTGTCAGGAAGGGCATTCGGCATAAATCCCCTGCCAAACATAATTACATCGAGGACACAGTATTCACTTTCTGTACAGCTGTTTTGACATCAGTAATTGATTTATATCAATAACAGAACTTGAAAAACAGATGTGGTTAAACTGCACACAAATGATTAGTATTATGAAGTATCATCGAGGAAGGGGATTCCTCATCCCAGCCAGACATTCTCAGTTAAAGATTTCTACAAATCAAAGAATTGCAGCACAGATCAGCAAACTAAAATGAAATTAAAAAGAGGAAAAAAAACAAAACCCATCCGACATGAACAATGAAATGCAATTTGTTAATGGACATCACTCACAGGTGTTCGACTTATTAACTTTACATTCCTCAACTTGGCCACCAGGAGTTGTCTCACAGTTTCTAAGTTATGTGATTTGATGATTGGATTTCCTGCCAGTTGAAGTTCCTCCAGACTTTGCAATTTATCCATTTCATTGATTGACGACCACTGAAACATATGAAAAAACAAGCAAAAGAATGTATTAATGCATATTGTATGAGTGCAGTCTTTACAGAGGTAAGAATACTTAATTGACAATTAGGCTTAGACTTGATTCAACATGAATCACCACGGAGTTGAGAATGTTTTAGAGTGCAATACACGGCGTTGCCAAGCTTACATTTTAGTTCAGCGTACGGCCTCGGCATATCACAGCGGTATCATATTACATGAAGTTACCTGTCGCAAGGTGGCTCGTGGGCTTAGAGCCTGAGTTCACAAGGGCGGTTAATGGGTTAATTAAGACAATTGTATTAGGAAATCAGTCAAATTTGGAAGATTTTGAATGGTTCATTCTTAACGACAAAACATCGAACTACATACTGAAAAACTGTGAACACTATCTTTTGTCGTTATTTTCCAATACGCGTTTCAATTTGTGCAACTTTTCACATCGACATATAAGAGACAGTAATTAAGAAAACAATGGAAAACTCGAAAATCACAGGAGATAATCTGTCCTGTCAGAAATTCGAAATTGCAACTTTGGTGCAAGTTCATGTTTTTTGCAACTTTTGCTGCTTTCCGCAACTATGGTGCAACTTTGAAACTTTTTTGCAACATTGGGGAAAAAAACCATTTTCAAAATAGCTATTTTTCTCCAAATTTCATAAAAATATTCTTTACTGGTACCAGTAACTTATTCTAGCTCTAGCTCTTCTTTGCAGTGAAATCTAATATATTTTACAGACATATACTCAGCTTCCAGATGTCCATATAACTTTGCCCTTTCCTCATAACTAGCTTAATTTAGGCATCATAAAATCAGACAAATACATGACTGTAGAACGTCGACCAGGGATTGAATTCCTGAAACAGGTGCCATTTTTTGACCCAGCAAAGTTGGTTGTTTTTGAAAGTGGCCTGAATGCCCTGCCAGGCTTGAAAGACATCCCCTAGGATGAGATTAGATAGAAGAAAGAGGTCACAGGACCTAAAGCTGTGATTAATGGGTCTTGCCCATTAACTTCGCAATCTTCTGGAATAACTGTGCCATTGATGTTCCAGCATTGGCTAAATGTGCAAACCATGTATATCTATGCTTATGTAAGTTCAGCTGATGCTGTGTGTTTTTTTTTCAGAGAAACATAGACCTTTGAGTGAAGAAACACTCAGATCTCTTGTCTTTTTGTAATACAATAAATTCATTGAAAAAGAAGTATTGAATGAATAATTCCATGTTCTCTCTTTATAGTTGATGTATATTACATTTAGATCAATATACAATCAATTTCAAAAATCTAAATAAACTTATTTAATGAAATTTTGTTGATTTTAGGGTCCGTAACATCGGAACTATTACAGATAGTCGAAGGCTTACACCGGCCTAGCAGTGCTTCGGTCCCTTCTCCTTTCGTTTTCGATTGTGTATGCAATATTCCAGATTGGATTTATATTTTACAGAAGGAGAAG
>JAOYNN010060439.1:0-12245 GCA_025770095.1 Goniobranchus kuniei | reverse complement strand
CGTATATCCATGGCACCATCACAATCTGCTTTGCGTACATCCATGGCACCATCACAATCTGCTTTGCGTACATCCCTTACACCATCACAATCTGCTTTGCTTACATCCACGGCACCATCACAATCTGCTTTGCGTACATCCATGGCACCATCACAATCTGCTTTGCGTACATGAATGGCACCATCACAATCTGCTTTGCCTACATCCCTGGCACCATCACAATCTGTTTTGCCTACATCCGTGGCAACATCACAAACTGCTTTGCCTAGAAAACTGGTACCATCACAATCTGCTTTGCCTCCATCCCTGGCACCATCACAATCTGCTTTGCGTACATCCCTTGCACTATCACAATCTGCTTTGCGTACATCCTTTGTACCTTCACAATCTGCTTTGCCTACATCCCTAGGACCATCACAATCTTCTTTGCCTAGAACTCTGACACCATCACAATCTGCTTTGCCTAGAACCCTTGCACCGTCACAATCTGCTTTGCCTACATCCCTGGCACCATCACAACCTGCTTTGTCTACATCCCTAGCACCATCACATTCTGCTTTGCCTAGAACCCTTGCACTGTCACAGTCTGCTTTGCCTACATCAATGGCACCATCGCAATCTGCCTTGCCCACTCCACTGGCACCATCACAATCTGCCTTGCCTACATCCCTTGCACCATCACAATCTGCCTTGCCTACATCCCTTGCATCATCACAATCTGCCTTGCCCACATCACTGGCACCATCACAATCTGCCTTGCCCACATCACTGGCACCATCACAATCTGCGTTGCCCATATCACTGGCACCATCACAATCTGCCTTGCCTACATCACTGGCACCATCACAATCTGCCTTGCCCACATCACTGGCACCATCACGATCTACCTTGCCCATATCACTGGCACCATCACAATCTGTCTTGCCTACATCACTGGCACCATCACAATCTGTCTTGCCTACATCACTGGCACCACCACAATCTGCCTTGCCCACATAACTGGCACCATCACAATCTGCCTTGCCTACATCCCTTGCACCATCATAATCTGCCTTGCCCACATCACTGGCACCATCACAATCTGCCTTGCCCACATAACTGGCACCATCACGTTCTGCCTTGCCCACATCACTGGCACCATCACGTTCTGCCTTGCCCACATCACTGGCAATCATCACAATCTGCCTTGCCCACATCACTGGCACCATCACAATCAGCTTTGCTTACATCCCTGGCACCATCACAATCTGCCTTGCCCAAATCCCTGGCACCATCACAAGCTGCTTTTGCCTACATCCCTGGCACTATCACAATCTGCCTTGCCTTAATCCCTTGCACCGTTACAATCTGCTTTGCCTACATCCATGGCATCACCACAATTTTTTCCCTGTTTCCCTGGCACCTTTACAATCTGATTTGCCTACATCCCTCGCACCCGCACAATCTGCCTCGCCTAGAACACTGGCACCATCACAATCTGCTTTGCCTATATCCATGGCACTGTCACAATCTGCCTTGCCTAGAACCCTGGCAGCATCACAATCTGCTTTCCCTAGAACACTGGTACCATCACAATCTGCTTTGCCTATATCCATGGAACCAGCACAATCTGCCTCGCATAGAACCCTGACAGCATCACAATCTGCTTTGCCTATATCCATGGCACCATCACAATCTGCTTTGCTTATATCCATGGCACCATCACAATCTGCTTTGCCTATATCCATGGCACTACTACAATCTGCTTTGCCTATATCCCTCACAATCTGCTTTTCATACATACCTGGCACCATCACAATCTGCCTTGCCTACATCCCTTGCACAATCGCAATTTGCCTTGCCCACATCATCGGCAGCAGCAAAATCTGCCTTGCCTACATGCTTGGCACCGTCACAATCTGCTTTGCCTACATCCATGCCAGCGTCGCATTTGCTTTACCTAGAACCCTGGCACCATCACAACCTGCCTTGCCCAAATCCCTGGCACCATAACAATCTGCTTTGCCGACATCCCTGGCACCATCACAATCTGCTTTGCCTACATCCCTGGCATCGTCACAATCTGCTTTGCTTACATCCCTGGTACCATCACAATCTGCTTTGCCTTGATCCCTGGCACCATAACAATCTGCTTTGCCTAGATCCCTGGCACCATCACAATCCTCTTTGCCTACATACCTGGCACCATCACAATCTGCTTTGCCTAGATCCCTGGCACGATCACAATCTGCTTTGCCTAGATCCTGGCACCATCACAATCTGCTTTGCCTAGATCCCTGGCACAATCACAATCTGCTTTGCGTACATACCTTGCAGTATCACAATCTGCTTTGCCTACATCCCTAGTACCACCACAATCTGCTTTGCCTACATCCATGGCACCATCACAATCTGTCTTGTCAACATCCCTGGCACCGTCACCATCTGCTTTGCTTACATCCCTGGTACTATCACAATCTGTTTTGCCTAAAGCCCTAGTACCATCACAAATTGCCCTGACTACATCACTGCACTATCACAATCTGCTTTGCCTACATCTCCGGCACCATCACAATATGCTTTGCCTACATCCCTGGCACTATCACAATCTGCCTTGTCCACATCACTGGCACCATCACAATCTGAGAACTCTGGCACCGTCACAATCTGCTGTGCCTACATCAATGGCACCACCACAATCTGTTTTGCCTACAGCCCTAGTACCATCACAAATTGCCCTGCCTACATCACAGCACTATCACAATCTGCTTTGCCCACATCACTGGCACCATCACCATCTGCTTTGCCTACATCCCTTACACCGTCACAATCTGCTTTGCCAACAACCCTGGCACCATCACAATCTGCCTTGCCCAAATCTATGGCACCATCACAATCTGCTTTGCCTACATCGCTGGCACCATCACGATCTGCCTTGCCTACATCCCTGGCACCGTCACAATCTGCCTTGCCTACATCCCTGACACCGTTACAATCTGCTTTGCCTACATCCATGGCATCACCACAATTTTCTTTGCCTGTATCCCTGGCTCCGTTACAATCTGCTTTGCCTACATCCCTTGCACCAGCACAATCTGCCTTGCCTAGAACCCTGGCACTATCACAATCTGCTTTGTCTATATTCATGGCACCGTCACATCTGATTTGCCTAGAACACTGGTACCATCACAATCTGCTTTGCTTATATCCCTGGTACCATCACAATCTGCCTTGCCTACATCCCTGGCACCAGCACAATCGGCTTTGCCTAGAACCCTGGCACCACCATAATCTTCTTTGCCTGTATCACTGGCACCAGCGCAGATTCAGCTGTGTAAACAAACACCAGATAGAATAATGTTTAAAACCTCCCACAGACAGCCAGAGTCCCATATTCTCAGCTTCCCTGATCTCAGAACACAGGAATTAGTATCAAAAATATTGGAGCACCAACCGAAATTGTCAAAGAAAAAATAGGGGCTTAGAATCTTTGTGTTCTGGAAATAAAGCAGTCTTCAGAGTAACAGATCAGGTTCATCTTAATGTCTTTAGCAAACGAAAATCAAACACAAATTACCTATATAAAATAGTTTGCATAATATGCATAACTGTTTTCATTTTTTACAAGTTTGTTGTGTGGTTAATTTAGTGTGTTCCTGTTTCTAAAAGACAGAATGAGTAAATTACATACAATAAGATTAAATATAGCATATTACTAATAACCTATCCTTTTAAATGTAGTACGCATATAAATCATGTTCCAGTTTGATTTGGAAAGCAGGTAGACCCTGCTAAGTGTGTAAATCACGTTTTGATAATTATCTTGTGAGTCTGATATTATACCTATGTTTCAAGATAATTAATGTTTTGAAAAGCGCTTTGTGTTTTTGTGATGATTTTAACGTACAATTATACAGAAAAGCAAAAGTTATACGTTCTTTAACTAGGTTATTAGGAAAATGCAACCCATCTAAGGTACGTTTATATCATCTAAGACATCACCAATCTCAAGGCAATGAGGCAACATTCCACTCGCATACTGACTGACTTCATCTCGGCGCTGGTGGATCTAGCTTAAAACTTCTCTTTTTCCACTGACATAGTGACGGAGATCGAATTTATATATTTATACAATAATATCCGCTCCAAAACACAACCTCATATAAAGATAATGTTGTTTTAAGTGACATTTGCAAATATCAAGCAAATTGAACCAGAAACGGCTTAATAACAGTATTTTTACATTTTCAGAATTTTGTACTATACATAACTCAGAACAGGTAAATTCGATCTCCGTCACTATGCGAGTGGAGCGACGATTTAATCTCTCTCAACGTTACTTTATACTGCTGAACATTTATAAAAACTCGTACTTACACCCTTAGCGACGAGTTATTTTGACGTGCTTATGTGCTGCCATACAAGAGCCATAAGGTATAGCACAACTCGAATGACTCACTCAGTCACAGTATACTGACACCGGGCCGACATGTCTCAGAACTGTTGCATAACGCTTAGCGCCAAGGTCTATCCGTGTTCGTTTAATTTAATGTTGCAGTTGGTCGAGACCTAGGCCTCCCTACTGTATGGAAAGTAGGGAGGCCTAGGTCGAGAACGATCACGATTTAGATTGCATCGCACGCCTAAGTTATTGTTAGATGCACGTCGCAGCTTGATCTATAAAATTGATCTCGATCTAGATCTATTGAAATTGATCTCGATCTAGATCTATTGATCTAGAGTTGTAGAAAAAAAATTATCGCTTCAGATCTCGCCTATGCAGACTCAAAATTGGTATGATAAATTTGACGAGAATGATGGGGAAAATATTGATCTTTAGGCCTGGTTGGTTACATTTGTGTGTGTGTGTGTGTGTGTGTGTGCGCCTGCGTGTTGGTGTGTGTGTTTGTGGGAGAGAGGGGTGGAGGGGGTCACGAGTGAAGCTGTACCATATATGTTAAAGCACTATTTGTTTTCTAAAAATGTTTCCAAATTTCATTAATCATTAGTTAATCTGACGTTTCTTTGAAAAGGCATCTTTTTTTAAAGTGTAGCGAATGATAATGCATTTTCAGCATTTAGTTTCTTTTCAATGTCTTTGTGTATCTGCCATGTTTCAGTACCATACAGCAAAACGGATATTACTATATCTCCAATATATCTGTATTTGCAATTCTACTTTCATCTTCTTTGATTTCAGGAAGTGTGATAAGCGTAAAAGCTGATCCTGCCTTTTCTATTTTCGGGTGACAATTTCATTCCTTCCCCTGCCATCTGGTGTTAATGTACTTCAAGATATACAAATGAGTCAGTATTCTTAACTCTCATGTCATCTATTTCAATCTTTGGTATTTGTACAGCTGCTGTTTGCATAACTTCAAACTTTTCCCCATTAAATCACAGTCCCACTTTTCCTGCTAGATCTTTAAGATCGTTGGTCATGTTCTGCATTGTTCTGCATTGTAACGGCAATTACATATTTGGACATGCTGGTAAATATTACAGTTCCTCAAGATGTGGCTCCTCAACACCAGGACCTAGAGGTGAGGGAGTTTTTGTATGAACAATTCCCTAAAACGTAGATTGGCCAAGACGTTCCCATTGCTTGAATTCCAAGATTAACCAACATGATCCCAAAGACTAGATTTCTTTTAGGGGTATAGCAAAGTCTATACCTCAGTCAGAGTAATAAATCACCTGAAAGAAAAGATTCACAAAGCTTGGGACTCCGTAACCGGGGAGAAGCTCAGAAACACTTGGCACAAGTTGGAAGACCGTTTGGAACTTTTACGTGAGAAAGGAGATAGGCCCTATTTGTGCTGAGATCTGAAGAGAACGATATCATGAATGTACGGACTCAAAAACGGGCATCTAACAAATTTTTAATCAACTCCTGATCATACGCAAACCAAAAACTCCTTATTGTTTTAATCTAATTGCCGGGTATAGATTTACGTCTAATTAAATCAAATAATATATTCTGGAAGAGAAAATAAAGATTAAAAGATTAAGATTGTTTTTATATAGCGCTTTTCACCGTCCTATGAACAATCTCAAAGCGCTTTACAATACTCTATCCCTAGCAGGCATACCCCTGGGGAGTATACAGTAAAGTGCAGCCATTTGCGCAACAATACCAGCCTATTGCTATGTACTCATTTAACACCTGAGTCGAGTGAAGCAATTAGGGTAAATTTTCTTGCTTAAGGAAAAAAATCACAAGTAGTCACTGGTGGGAATCTAACCCAGGACCTCGCAGTCCCAGCCGACGCCTTAATCATTGAGCCATCTGTGTCCCGTCTACATGTCTACTTTAAGTTGTACAAGGGAAATGGCTCAACTCTGTTACTTTACAATTAAATAAAAATGTACTTCACCTTCTAGGTAACGGCTTGCAAAAGTTCTGATTGCAGTTAATGTTCCACTTTTATTTCCCATCCTTATTTTGATTTATCAACCCAAACAAAAAGCAGCAAGTATTATATGCGTACATTTATCTTATCAAAGCTAATTTTCTTTTTTTGTTGTTGTCAGAATCAAATTTCAATTACGTGTTAGTCATGAAAGAGAAAAAAATATTGCTAAAAGAAAATGAGAAATTAAAATGACAAATTTGTAAATGTAAGTAATTTTTTCGGGGGCTGTCATTCTCTGTGAAGCATAACAAATCATCTACACATTGAATTTGCATTTTTCTTCACGAATTTGCCACTGAAACTGTTCCAATTGTCTGAACAAAAAAAATTCTTGTGTTGTTGATTTTTCTAGGACTTCAAAGTCCCTTCTTCATAACAATGATTATGTCCCTTTGTAATGATGCCTTAATCATGTCTTAACCCTGTCAGACCGAATTCCCAGTGTACCGGGAGTTCCTTAACACTCTATGTAGCCGGATTCCCGGTTGACCGGGAATTCACATGGGCAGTGAAAGAATGACAGTATCAATAGTATCTTCTAAAAACAGTGAACCAATCAGCTTTTTACTTTGTATTTAGTGCAGCCCATGTCTCTTACAAATGTCTGCCCCATTGAACAATCTATTAGTATGTATGTACAGTCCATTTCATGCCATACAATGCGTTTTAGCAATTTTTGCTCAGGAGGCCAGGTTAGAGGGACATATTTGGGCAGGGAATCAGGTCTGACAGGGTTAAGTTTTGTTGTTAAAAAACAGAAACATCATAAATTGTCATTCACTAAGAGTGCAAACTGATATAAACTAGTGTTTAAAATTTTATTCTCAGAGATGCAAATAATTATTAATTATTGAAGTATTTGTTTTGTTAATTTTGATTTTTTATAATTTAAGTATCAAAATTCAAACATGGCATTGTGAATTAATTTCATTTTAAATAGTGACTTTAACCTAATGTTACCTTTTCCAGTAATTCCTCTGCTTTTTCATTGATAAATTGTAATTTCTGGACATTTGCTTGATTCAAATTGAAGTAAGAGAATGCAAACAAGTGTTACATCAATTGTGATTATGATGATATCGACTTGTAACAAAGCTTTGGTTGAAATGTCTGTGATTTGAATTAATTATTACTTCCAATACTTTTATAAAGATAATGTTAAAAGTTAAAAGCTTTAACTGACCTTTTTAAATGTTTTGTTTGAAGGATGCCATACTGGAAACTATTCCATGACATTGACAGCAGTGTGTTTTGTGTGTATGCATATGTGTGTGTGTATCGGTGTATGTGTGTGGGTATGTAAATAAATAAAACTTTCTTAAACTGACAAAGAAGCTGTAAAAATGAAAAAATAATTCTGTACCAGGACCTATTTATTTCAAATATAGAGAGACGCAGTCTTGTGTTATCCCCTGCTTATAATAAATTAAATATATCTTGGGCTTCTCAATTTTATTTTATTTTCTGAAGTAATTTTTATGGGTCCTCGCCACTGCATGGCTTATGATTTTAATCCTTTACTCTACTTTATATGCAATGAAGGGTTTAAATACCCATCGTCTTTACTGGGTGCTTTGTTAATATTTTACAGTATCCATGTGCCTCTCGATACACATCTGTTCTGGTCCCCATGTGGGTTACGGGACGTCTCCAGCTGAGGACAGGAATAGAATTTAGGCCCACTGCCGATTCTTCCCATGCATCTCATAAGAGGCGACTGAGGGTTGAGAGAGAGCTTCTCTTGTCAGTTTTCATCTGTCAGGCTCTCTTTTGGGTCCTCAGAGGGGATGGCTTTGCTAGAGGAGGGAAATAGACATAATTCAGTTGCTATCCCCCATTCATGTACATTGCATGACTTAAAAATACTATTGGGATAACTGGCTATCTAGATGTACAGAGTACTTTTGTACACAAAGGGCGGTAGAAAATCCTGGGTGGTTGTAGTGTGCACTGTTTAGGGCTTGATGGCCATTTTTATTTGTTATGTTTTGTTAGAGAGATGATTTGGTTTTTTTGTCTGTAAATCGTCTCTCCATTAAGTTTTTAGGTACATTTTATTGCTAGTTATATTTTTTAGGGAGATGATATTTTTTTGTCTGTAAATCATCTCTCCATGTAGTCGTTGAGTTATTTTATGTTTATTATTTTAAATATCTGCATCCCCTTGTAGGAATGTCTTTTCCGTATCTGAAAATCTTTGCTACTACTTCTGTTCTGTCTTACTTTAAACTAGCCTTTCGTATTCTGTCTTGCTTTTTCCATGGGCGCTGAGATGACCTTTGTAGTTGAACTGAGTCCTAAAACATCAAATAAGTAAATAACTTTTCTACTTTTCTCATTTCTACTACAATGTACCCATCTTCTTAGCACTCCGATGGCCTAGTGGTTGAGCTTCCGCCTCGGAACTGGGAGGTTGCCTGTTTAAACCCCGGTCGAGTCATATCCAAGACTTTAAAATTGGAAAATTGGCAATGTAATAACTGTCTCTCTTGGCGCTCAGCCTTATGAGAACTAGTTCTAAGAGTGGTCAGCCTATTGTCAGAATACTGTGACTGAGTCTATTAGAGTTGTGCTATACCTTTTGGCTCATATGTGGTGGCACATTAACTTGTCAAAATGATAGGACAGTTGCTGAGATTAACTCGCGACATTGAAAAGTGACTTTACACCCACAAACTAAGTCACTAACCAACTTTCTTAGTCTCAAAATGGTGGGTCTTGTTGTGTTTGACCACAGAGGGAAAGTACAAGAGCTTGGTGATGAGAAAAATTTGTTTTCTTCATACTTTTGTATTACAAATTACAACAGTCAGGGTTCCTACCGATTTGCTAAAAAAAAAAAATAGTTAAGGACTTTTTAAGGACATCTCAAGTACCAAAAGGAAAACATGAGGATGAAGAGAGAGCTTTGACCCTTCATTCACATCTGGGGTTAGATTTGACTAATGGTCTATTTCGGAATCGCGTTTCTTCACTAGTAAATGCTTGTCCCTGCTTCCATTGGCTTTTACTTTTAAGCTCTGACTGTTTTGAAAACAAAAAAAAAATCATTAAGTCCAAATTTTGACAGACAAACCCATTTTCAAAAACCCCAAAACTAATTTTAAGTAGGGCTATTTTTTAAGGCCTGGGACCCAAAATTTCAGAATTAAGGATTTTTTAAGGCCTAAATTTAATTTTTTTTTTAAATTAAGGACTTTAAGGATTTCTAAGGACCTGTATGAACCCTGTACAGTAATGACACTCTAACAATAAAAGCGAAACGAGATTCCGATGGGGATTTCTATGATGAAAAATCGGTTAGGCTAAGAAAGCATACAAATACAATTGATCAGTTACTATTGAATATGCATAGAAATGGTTGAATTTGTGTGCATTTTCCCCTATATACATACATGTACATGTATTTTTATATATAGATGTAGTTTAATTTTGTTAAGGAAAAACTTTGGAATAGTGTTCCATTACCATTTAACTTTTTAAAAAAAACTGTCTCCTGATGTCAAACAAAAGTCTGTGTTGTGTCTGTCACCACATTGATTCCCTAATAACTCTGTCAGTATGTTATATTATGACATTTTCAATATGCATAATAATAGAAGCATTCCTTTCTAAACTTTATTTTTTTTTATTCCACCAATGTTTGTAAAGTATGAGACACTGGAAATATGGTTTTTTTGCTTCAAATTGTCCCACTTTTGCAAGTTTTTGTGGCAAAAACAAAAGTCACATTTCGTCGTACTCATTCAATAAATACCTAACTCAGTTTGGGACATTTTTTCGTTATTACAATTTTTTAACACTAGACATTAATTCCTTCATTTTGCCATGATTTTTAATGGATTTGATGATTAAATAAAGGACATTAAAAATAATCGAGTATGCATAACCATAGACACTGATTTAAAAAATCCAGGTTTTCTTGTATAGCTGAAAAGAGGTAAAAACAAGTTACAGGTAGGCCTTTATCGAATGAGTGTGACAATTTGTTTGAGGTCAGCAATGTGGTTAAACAATACACACATGCATAAAATGTATTGTTTTACAAGTTTTCATTTGGTAGTGCTTGACATCTCCGGGGGGTTAAGCTTTTGAATTTTGATGTGGTTTTTGTTTTTGTATGGTAATATGCACTGCTTTTTACAAAATGTATTTTTAAGAGGTGTATTAAATGAAAATTTGAATTGAAAGCAGAGAATGATTTTTCTCAAAATAATATTCCCTTTTTTGGTAGCATTTTTAGGATTTGGTTGTTTTTTTGTTGGTTTTTTTTTGTATTTTTTCTTTGTTCTCTCTTTCCATTATCACAATGCACAATTTGGGATTTGATGGCTGTGGTTGGTTGTGTGGACTTTTTACTATTATGTTGTCGAAGAGGTGACAATTTTTGCCTGTAAAAATCTCTGTTTAGTTGTTTGTTTGTTTGTTTGTTGTTTTTTGTGTTTGTTTTTTTTTTGTTTTGTTTTTTTTTTTTGGGAGGGGGGGTGTTGTTTTTACTTATTATTATTATGTGGCAGGTTGTATACATGCAATCTTTACCTATTGCAAATGCGTAGTCATCAGATATAAATTGTACTTGTTCAAGCTCTTGTATGACATGTCTTGGTATGATGAGGTTACCAGATACAACAACAATAATCAAACACCACAGGTTGTACAAACGTTTTATAACACTATTCGATCACAGCTTAGAACATGTTTTAAATTTCAAAAAAATTAGTTATTTGCCCTTTTGTGCACATAGCTTTTAGATCGGTTTGTTTCAGAAATTTAATTTGCATACATGTATGTAATTTATAATAGGTTACAATTTGTTTTAATTGGAAAGTTTTATGTTTTTGGGTGAAATCCCAGTTTCCATTTCTCCTCAAATTGTTGGAGAGAATTTATTTAAATAAATTAAGCGAGCAATGGCTTTTGGACAGTCTCTTGGGGAACGCCTGATTGAGATAGCAATTTTGTCAATTATCTCAGAGACGTTACTGAGACTGAAATCCCTTAAGCAGTTGATTTTATCATGAGGCCTGTGTGATCTGCTTTGACCAAAGCCTTTGAAAAGGCTTACACAATCACTTTACCTAGAGTCAGTTTGGCTATAGATCTTTTGGCAGTTGCTATGAAATCATTACAATTAACTTGTTCTATTTTATCTGAATCCTTGTTGTATGGCAACAGAGTGAGCCTTCCTTCTTCAGTGTGTGATTTTAAAGGATTTTGCAGCCTATTGGGCATTTTTCTGCCTCCTCTCTTTTTGGAACTAAATAGGCTCAGAACAAGAAGTGAATTTGGTCTAGGCCTCCTTTCTTTAGTTGTTTTTCTGCTACAATTTGAAGTTCTTTTCTTCCACATGTTTTGGTACTAACAACAATGTTCTTCAGTGACAGGTCAAAATGAGACAATATTGCTGAGAAGATTTTTTAAATTTCTGCATTAGATATTTATCAGAATTTCAAATGAAGACAAGGTGGAAAATACTATAAATACTTACTTATGACAATAATAATAATAGTAAGCATAGGTTGATTGGTTACCACATCAGATCTAATACCATACATAAATATTTCCACAGCGTGTTTCGATCCCCCCCCCCCCCGAGCCGATCTGAGGAGGGGCATGACAAAAAGCTTGACAATTTCTAATCTGCTCGCTAAATATTAATAGAAGTTGGATATTTTGCAATTGAGATTAGAAATCTCTATGGTATCTAATGGATTTATGGTTTAAAAATGAGTGGCAGTAGAACAATTTCACACATGCATATAGCGAAGTCCACTTAACCCTAGAACTGTCGCCGACCGATTAAATCGGTCGATAGGTTCAGTCTGTGGTGTCGCGGCCGATTAGATCGGT
>JAOYNN010060328.1:0-12245 GCA_025770095.1 Goniobranchus kuniei | reverse complement strand
CATGCATAAACCCTCTATCACATACACACACAAACTTTCTGACACACACTCTCTATCTCCCTCATTCATACTACATGATACACAATGTCTATCACCCTAATTTCTTCTCTAACATATACACACAATCACTATCCCATTAGTCACTTATGCACACACAATCCGTCATCCTAAATCTATCAATCATTCACATACCATCTGTATCACCCTTACAATCTAATTCACTGCTCAATCTAATCTCTACACTCACTCATACACAACCAACCTCTCACCCCCTCTCTCACACACACACACAAACAATGTCTATCACCCTCAATCTCTGATTCCTGTACACACACAATCTCTTATACCCTCGCTCACTTACTCGTTTACACACAATCTCTATCACCCTCACTCAATCACTCACACAAAATCTCTATCACCCAGATTCATTCACTTATTAATACGTGTGTACATCTATCAACCTCACTCACTGTCTCAATACAGATCTCTTTCAAACTCACTCACATATATAATCTCTAAGACACTCTCTCATACAAATCTCAATCACCTTCACTCAGACATTCAAACACACTCAAACTCTCTCACTCAACGCACACACCGCTCTATCACCATCACTCCGTCACACACACACACACAATCTCTATCAATCTCACACATACATATAAAGTCTCTCTCTCTCTCACACACACACACACTCACAGATGCCGTGCATGATGAAGGCGTCCACATATAGTAACAGCGCTAGAACTAGCATTTTATTCATTACCGATATATGTAGAACCGAGTCACATGCGAAGTCCATACTCTCTCTCTCTCTCTTACACATACACACACACACGGATGCCCTGCATGATGAAGGTGTCCACCACTTGTAGTAATAGAGCTAGAACTGAGTCACATACCAAGTCCATACTCTCTCTCTCTCCAAAGACAAATACACACATGCACACACATATCCTTAACATGTGCATACAGTTCATTCCCATACCAAATAGGCATCCTACCATG
The DNA here is from genome assembly GCA_025770095.1 of Goniobranchus kuniei. NCBI lineage: Eukaryota > Metazoa > Mollusca > Gastropoda > Nudibranchia > Chromodorididae > Goniobranchus > Goniobranchus kuniei. The sequence continues at coordinate 11,237 of JAOYNN010060328.1, read as the reverse complement.
TTGTGCATGTATGCTGCTACAACGTTACTACCCTGTTTGTAGGCCTATACAATAATAATAATATTATTATTATTATTGTCTTCTGTTAAGCGCCTTTAACCGTAAGTTAGACTTCAGCATTTTATCATACTACAGTATTATGGTGTTCAACAGTGGCAAGCATGCTCTCTCTCTCTCTCTCTCTCTCTCATACACACACGCGCGCATCAAACAATGTTTACGTGCACCACCACATCCCGTCTTTCTCTTTAATCCATAAACACACAACCTAGATGCCCAGCCCGCAGTCAAGTAATTTTGCGTAGAGGAAGGTGGAAGAAGCCTCAAACTTGCCACTATGCCTATGGCATATGTTAAAGTAACACCAATAGTATGTCTTTGAAAAGCATATGCATAGCTGCCACTTTGGTATTTTCAGAATAGCTGAACTTTTTTTTGGTTGAGGTCTAGGTACCGCCGCAGGCCCCGGTGTGGTTCAGGGGGGTGAGAGGTGTAGGGGGGGCAGATCCCCCAAGCCAACAATGATTTTGTGCACTTTTTAAGACTGAATTTAGGGCATCTCCTGCATTTAAAATGAGTTTTAGGAAAACAAAATTTAAGTTGCTTTACTTAGAACATCCTCACTCTCTCTTTCCTACACACACACCCCTAAAACCCTTACTCATTCACCTATACATACATACAAACTCTAACAGACTTATTCACTCAACCATACGCTAAAACCTTCAATCTTTCACTCATACACATTCAATCTCTTATAACCCCACTAACTCATTCATGCACACACAAACTCTCATACCCCTCACTCACTCACTCATACACACATTATAATCTCTTATACCCTCACTCACACATACCCACACAATCTCTAATACCTTCATCCACTCATACACACACAATCTCTAAATCCTCATTCACTCACTCATACACAAAATCTTTAAATACACCACTCCCCATACACACACACACACACACACACACAAAATCTCCCAACACCCTTTTTCACTCACTCATACCCACACAGTCTCTAAATCCTTCAAACAGTCATATACACGCAATCTCCAACACCCTCACTCACTCACTCCCATACACACGATCTCTAATACACTCACACACGAACTCATACATATTCACTGACACCCTCACTCACTAACTCATACACACACAATCCCCAACACCCTCACTCATACATACACAATTTCCAACACCCTCACTCAAACACGTAAATTCTCCAACACTCCTCTCATTCACTCACTCTACACTATCTCCAAATGATGGCAGTAAGACAGCATAGAGGATAGACATAAACACAAGAAATATGACGTGTATAGTAGATTTAGCCTAGTCCTGAGACTAGGATCATTTGAGATCGACTAGATTTTTTTTGTTATCTATATAGATCTCGATCTATGAAATGATTTCTGAGAAAAATGTTTCATCAAATTTCTTCTCTATCCATCTTAAGTTCCATTTGTTCTTTAGTCGCATTTATCACTTTGGCGCTTCCACCATGCTGTATAAAAACAAGTTTCACCATGAATGAGTGTACAAGGGTAAATAAATGACTGTTTTGGTTTTCTACCTAGGCTTATTCACTGATCAATGGTCTTTAAGTTAAGGCCATGGAGCTAAGAATGAGGGTTATGAGGCAAAGTGAGACTTGTGCATTAATTACTATTCCCAATGCAAATTCTCTGATCTCAACTCTTTAGGCCTAACTGTAAACAGCGGATAAGCAAGGGTTGGCCTATTATGCCTAATAGGCTAAAATCTACTATTGAAATGTAGCGGAATTGGAATTGATTGGAATCTTTTACTCCATTCCACTAATAGATCTAAATTCTTCTTGAGAAAGGCAGCAGATTCGGAATTGGTAAGAATCGTGAATGAACGGAAGAGAAATTTGTGTGAAATTTTTAAGTGTCAGCTTTGGTTTCGTACATTTCTGGCTTTCGCATTTTTCTGAGCAGTATAACTAAATATCATACTTTCCGTTGGCCGCTTTTTTCCCTTCTTTTATATCAAAAGCAGAGGTCTGGCAGCTATGCTTATTAGATATCATTAGTAAAACGAGCAATGAAAAAACAAACATATAAACAAAACAAAATCATGTGGACATGCATTTACATCCATCTCTCAACAGACACTCATCACTGACTCAATCCTGCGGCTTAATAAGCTTTTCATATTGCTGCCTTTAAACCTTTTCCTCAATTTTGTTTCAAAAACTTCTACAAGAAAGCAAGAAAGAAAGAGCAGAGACAAAAGTTAACAACGCCAATCGTTTTTGCTGAGAAAAGTATGTCCATCAATAATGCCAGAAAAACATCTCTTTTAGTGAGCTCGAGTTTGAGCAGAGTGAACTTTTTCCTTTTATTTTGTTTCATCCTGTTTTTCTTTTAAAAAAAACAACAAAAAAGCCATCTGATATGTTGTACAAGTAAAATTCATTTTTTCAGTTTTATTGGAAGGCAGAGGAACTGTAATACATGATCACCGCCCAAGAGTTAAACATTTCTTCTTCAACACTTCATGACAAGCTTGTGAGTAAGGCTTAGTGGCAAGAAAATATTTAATTATGGTACATCGTCACCCTCCTTTCTTATGCAGTTTGTGCAAGAATGTAATCAGCACCACTATGGTGGTACTGATATGTAGGCTAATAAATGTGATGCTGAGAATACAATTCAAATTATAGACATGTTTGCACAAGTTTGAGTGTCAGGCTGTAAACATGCAATTTGAACATGTATGACAAATTTCCCTCAAACTCTGTTTCAATAAAGCAATAGCCTGTAAACATGTAATCTGAATAGGTATGACAAATTTCCCTCAAACTGTTTCAATAAAGCAATAGCATGTCTTGCTTTGTTTGCTGTTTGTTTTGTTTTATTTTAGTTGGGTTGTTTTTTTTTTTGCCTTCTCAAAACAGATTTTCTCACAGTGAACTGATACATATGGACAATAATATGAAATTACACAAGGGTACAGGATAGAGCCAGTGACAACTTGCATGAATGGGTGAGGACAACAATGAAAACAAAAAAACAGTAAAAACCAAGGTTGGCGTGTCACAAACTAAATTTTGGAATTTCTTTTCCTTTTCAAACATAAGATCATTCAAATAGGGGCGAATCGCAGGGGAAATTTAGACTTTGAATGGCAGTTTCACGTGTTCAAAAGGTGTGTGTTCAGGAAAGTTGATAATATCCTTGAGAACATATTGTAATTTAACTGCCCGATTCAAGACTTCTAGACTGCCTCTCTCGCTCTAGGTGCCAAGTCTGATGCAGATATCGGCACTCATGAGCATCAAATCGTCCCATCCTTCTGCTGTTTTCAGGAAGACTGTGACACTCTTTGTTCCCTTCAATGCCCAATTGTTTAGACTCTGAGAAGGTATGTGAGTCCTTGATGGCCCCGGATCCCTCTTCCCATCAATCCTGTCAGCACTTTTCTTTCAGTCATCTTTTCTGCCTAGACTGCCTATGAATTCTTAATAAAATTTCATGTTCTTGTTTTATTCTGGGATGCTTGACAGTTATTCAAGCCTCCTCTTATCTGCTTCTGTTGAACTTTTAGTTTGCCACATAAGACATAATGTTGTCTCAGTTTTTCCCTTCCTAAACTAATTCAATCATTATCGTTGGTATTGTTCTAAAAACGTACATATGCAGCACAGCATATTTCGAGTGGGAAACAAATCACACATTCAACATTGTATGCTTACGAATCAATTAGGAGAGAAAAAATAAGAAATTATACCTTTGAGTTTAAGATCAAGTATTTAATGTAAGTTGTAATAACTAACGACCTAGATCTAGATCTAGGCCCTTCTTTAACAGAGCATCAAGAGGCAAGAGGCACAGTGTTTTAGATTAGAACTAGATCTAGACCTAACTATATACCTATATCAAATTAATATAACACGACTTTTTAAGAAGAATAGAATTGACAACAAAGTATCTTCCTTACTAATGCCCACCAGCTTTCAAATTCAAGACGATGAGAGTTGAGAGTGGCAAAATCAGACAAGCAATATTTTATAGGATTATATCACAAGAGAAATTTTCACATTTTTGGATGCTCTAGATAAGGGCATTAAATACTCTATTATTATTATTATTATTATTATTAGTATTATTATTATTATTATTACAAATTAGTACAACTATTATTATGTCTTCCAATTACTTAAGTTTTTTCCATTTTTTTGCGGTATTTATGGGCCCTACCATGAATTTAAATTCAGTCATGGATATCGTACTAAATTTTTCCCCCCATATTTTTCTTTCCGCATGCAACAACCATCTCAATATTCAATGTTTTCAGGTGATGCACCTTGCAATCTCCATACATTTCATAGTTTTGCTATATTTAAATCATTCCAAGCGTAAATAAATGTTATGATATTAATAATTATTGTACATTTTTTGCGGGGTTTAATTTTGTTTTGTTTTGTTTTCTTGAAACAGTGCATGTAATTTTGACTGTTTGATTTTTTAAAAACAAAACCAAATTTTGGGCAACAGTTTGGCATTTTCGTGGTAAATTTTGACAAATTTGGATGTTTGAAAAGGCAAAAAACTGTGGGGGCAGCAGGATCTAAATATAGAAATGTCTCTTAAATGTTCCCAAAGAAGGAAAAAAAAGAAAAAAAAAAAAAAAAAAGGAATTATAGATCTAGGGCACTTTGCTTGCACTTTTAAGAGCGGTACAAATGGAAAAAATGCTAGACAATGGTCAGCCGACCGATCTGAAGCAAGCAACTTTGCTTCCATCTTTTCAAAGCTAGACAAAGACCTGACAAAGCTAGACAAAGTGTATTCATCTGATGAATATAGCACATAGCAGTTTGTTTCTTTTTTTTTCATTGAATCCAGATTGGCTCATCTAGAATCAATTCAGATTTGACATGATCTCAGGATGGGTAAAAATCTAAATCAGGTTAGGTAGCCTAAACAGAATTTGGAGCTGTGACCTTCAGCATTTTGGAGGATTTGATGAAAAAAGATGCAAGGAATGTTTTTTTCTTTATTTAAATTGTTTAAAATGCACCCTGATTGGACGATTTACGATGGAATAAAATCAAAACTAATAGCTGAGCAAACAGTTATATAATTCATAAGATGAGAGCAGGCTTAATGAGACTTATGCGCCAGTCGCATCCTGTCATCTGAGCAGGAGGCCTCAATAACTTCTAGGATTCCTTTCATCAAGTCATTCCGGTGGTTTTTATTCTTTGCAAAGGTGGTTGAGATGTTCTAAACATTTTTACTGATAGTGTGATGTTGAATGGAGAAAGCTCTTTGCTGATCACTAATGGCAGAGTTATCATTGGTCTTCCTGTGAATATTTTTTTACCAATGTTGGCCTATTTCCTCATTCTGTCTCAAGGAATGTCCAAAAAGGTGCCAACGGCTTACTGTAATGAAGATGGTGAGATGACTTTTGTTGCATATTTTGTACAGTGACAAGTTGGAAACTTTCACTGGGTAGTATATATCCAATTTCACAATTGTTTCTAGTGGAGAGCATCGGATTTGTTCATCTCAGCTTGTGTTTAACACCCATGTGCCGCAGTTATATATGAGAAAGGATTTCACACGGGCGTTGCATAATTTGATCCTGATGTTTCTTTTTATCTTGTCTTACCTTATAATCCATATGTTTTTAAGTTTGTTAAGGGCAACATGGACAGTTGTTTTCGTCTTTCAATGTCCTCTACATCCCCTATCAATCCAACTTTCTTTGTCGAGAAGAGCAGAGTACTGGTTACTTTTATGCATACCTCATCAAACACACAAACCTTGGTTTTCACTCGAGATAAAAAATATCTTTTTGTTAAGTACCCACCTTGACTTTGAGAATCTCCCATCATTGAATCACCAGGACCCGTCCCACCTTGATATACTTCTGATCCCATTTCACTATATTCAGAATGTAGGGTGCCTCTTCGTCCCCCATAATACTGGTTGCTTCCCATGTCATATGACTGATCATGTGAATCCATACCCGAATAATAACTATCATCTTGTTCATTATCTGTTCAGAGAGAAAAATGAAAGAGAAACAAAAACCCAGTTAAAATTAGCTAAAGCAAATAAGAGAGAACATTCAAGCCTTTAGCAAAATACTTTGTCAATGTAATAACTGTTAAAAATGATATTGCTTATTCACAACTTGATGAAAATAGGAGCATCTTTAAATTTCTATTAGAACGATTGCTGAAGGCTGACTTAATGTACTACTTACTGTGGTCATAGTGGCAAAGTGGGTAGTGTGTTGGGCTCACAACCGAAAGGTCACAGGTTCATATCCCGGTGTTGCCATTGTGATTTCACCCTTTGGCAAGGTAACACTTATTGCCTCAGTTTCCAGCACTGTTCCTACAGCTGACTCTTGGGATTTTGGTTAAAACCCAAAAGCCAAATTTTCCTCTAGGGGTGAATTAGGTGGGTTTTGTTTTTTTTTAAGGCCGTTCCCTCACATAGTCACCTGATTTGCAGCCTCACAGCCATCTTGATTTCTATGTAAAAAGTTTTCCATTTATCTCTGTTCATTCCTATATTTTGTTGTACTGGAGATATCTAGCTGATGTCTTGGTTTGTCAATCTTTTGCTGAAGACTACAATTGGTTTTTTGGTATTTTAAGGATCTATCCACTCATTAGGTCACCTCAGCATCCATGGAAAAGGTGTGATGAAGTGCCTGTTTTTTGTTTGTTTATTTGGTGTTTTAGGGAACTTATCGATTACAAAGGTCATCTCAATACACATTGAAAAAGTAAGACAAAACGCTATTCTAAAGAAAGAGAGGATTAGAAGTAGTAGCAGAAAATCTTTGCCACAGAAATTCACTCATATATATATAAATGTGTGATGTAAAATGGACCCCACGTATATTGGTAGAGCAAAAAGAAAAAAACAAACAAAAAACTTTGTAACTTTAACTCTAGTGTTCTTAAAATTGACATATTTGATCTACAATTGTATTTTACCAATCATACATCAATCAAATTGAAATAGACCTGGAAAATTTCATGGATGTAAATAATTTATTTTCTTAGTTACGAGGTAAAATGTAAGGAGCTTTCAAATTTGCCACTATCAAAACCTGGACTGCGAAATCGTCAATTTACGTTGCAACGAGTTTCAATTAATCAGATAAGCCCCTGCTTTGCGATTAAAACAGGCTTAAGTCTCTTGTTTCTATCTAGATTTATGTATCTTTTTTAATGTAAATGTTTTGGTTTCCTTGGATTCAGAAATTTTTGCTTTTAGTTGATCTGTAGTGAACGGAGGCTCACGGTCTTTCATTTCTTCAAATAGATTTTTGATAAATCCTTTCTCTCAAAAAGTATACACCATATTGAACATTATGATTGAGATTAAGGCTAAATCTAGATCTAACCTAGACTAGAATGGTAGATCTAGATAAACTACAACAATCTAAGTTTAGATCCAACCAATACCAGAGGATTGAGTTTTCTTTGATCCATTTTTCTGTTTTTGCTTCTTGTTTCGTTTAGGCCTTTTGTAGATAAGGTCACTTTGGTACAGTTTTTAAGCTGATGCAAAATATCAACGATAGTAACAATTCTAAGCTTCAGAAAATCATTAAACAATCATAGCACAAGACTTATCTGCTGATACAAAGCATTCACAGTCACGAAGAAGACATGACAAACTGACTCTCGCAAATAATCGTGAAGGAGATTTGAGTAACAGTGTGATATTTGCAAAATGAGGGTGTTGTCTTTATATTAAAATTTCAGGATTTCCCTTTGATCATAATGAAATTTTGTATACTTACACTAAATTATTCATTCTTGACTGTGTACAAATCTTAAGTCTTTTACTAACGAAGAGGAATTTTATAAGGTATTAAAGGTCACGGAGTTTGCTTTTTTTGCCCACCCGATATATGGAGAGAAAGCCATCTTATACCATGTGAACAAAAGCCAACACATATTTGATAATCAGATGTCATATAAAGGAAGTTTATACCGTTCTGCATAACAATCTGCCTGACTGTATTAATTTAATGATGGCACTCGAGGAGACAGCTGTAGAAGGAAGTCTGAAACTTTTCCCTCTTTGTTAAGCAGGAGAGGAATTATGATGACCCAATGAATGACTATCTATAAAATATAAATATATAAAGTAGAGGAAGCTGCAGGACATTCACAGTGGGAGGAGTCGAGAGATATTGGTTTTGGAGTTCTTTAATAATATGAGAGGAATAAAAAAGAGGAAATTTTGATGGAATGGTCATCATGCATACTGTAACAACACAGTTCAAAATTGCCAATGATCAAAGCATTCTAAACATATTTATCCAAAATAAATCTATTAAAGAACCCCTTTCACATGAGGAGGAACCATCACAAAAACACACACACACACACACACATACACATGTACGCGATTATGAGAAAAACATAACATACCTCCACAAAAATGCTTGTAACCCACACACAGCACTGAGTTATCCGATATTATCTTACAGAAGTTTGTAATGCCAAACAATAACAGTTCAACACACCAACAAAAATAAAGCACTTGAGATATGGGCAATTTGACATAAGATGCTGGCTAATCTAATGATGATTATCTAAATTAGATGAAACAAATATTCAACATAACAAATACATGACTGCCAGGGCAATTGTCAAGATACTTAAAAAACAAATATTGGATGGGCTGAGAGAGGGTTTGAGATAAAAAATTGAAAGTCCTATGACCCACTCTCATAGGTGACACATTTAATAGGACCTATTAAAATTTGCTGTAATATATCATATAAAACAACAAATTATGGTACTAATCAAGTTCACCTTTATGTTAATAAGTTGAAGAGACAAAATAAACATAACTGTCATTTTTCTTTGCATCGTCTTGTGATGAGACCACTTTGTAGTGTCCAAACAGCCTCTTTTTCTTTGCTGATTTTGTTGCACGGCAACACTGTTCTGTGAGGGTTGCAGCTTTGTTTAGAAGTGAGCAGGATCAATCAAATTTGGCTCTCAGACTTTTCAACAGGACCAACATTTTTTATCAAGAAAGCTCCCATTGCCCTTCAAGCTTTCCCACAGCTTTCTAACCCAGTCACTCCAAGAGCAGGGAGATAACCCAGAACAACTGACATGTAAAACATAAAAATTCACCACTAAATGAGTTTTTGTGATAAAAACAAATAAAAAGTATATACAGAAAGAAGAATGAATGCTCTTTATTCTGATGTATGACATATGGTTGTTTCTTAAATGTAAGGGTTTGGAAAAATTATTGAAATACAAAAAACAACGAAAAATACTTTTCGACACACACAATTGTGACAATGACTCGCTTTCATGGCAGAATACTGGGTCCATTATAATAGTTTGCGGAATTTCACAAAACAAACACCTTCACAAAGGTGAACACCACACATACAGTACATCCATACACAGTTTCGTGTGTTCTGTTCTTTGAGGTTTTCCGCTTATCAGCGGCGCTCTGATGACAATGATTTTTCCTTCCTGGTATGTGGATGCTTTTGTGCTTGTCAGCTAGTACACTTTGTGAGGATCTCTGCAATAGCTCTGGTAATACAACCAGTATTGGTGCGTTTCAACATGTCGTCTAAGACACTCATTCTAAAGATGAGATGTCTAGAAGCAGGTGGTTTGCGTTTAGTGTTGGTAACATACTTTCAGTAGTAAAAAAGCATTGACCATTGCAGTCTGGGTAAGGAACCAGAACAGGTACCTCCACCATTTGTTTGATGACCTGCCAACTTGATAGTAAGCTCGGTACTGATCAGCGAGATCAACACTGCCCATGTAGGCATTATAGTCCAAGACAGGGCCAGGAATTGTCACCTCTATCGGTCCACCTTTTGACCTGCGGCTTACTGTTGAAATTACCGGATTCGAGTTCGTAGACAAGATAATCACTTCTCGTTTGTCCCGCCATGAGACAGCTATAAGATTTCCACTCTTCTTTATCTTGATGTCCCCTTTCTTGAGCTTTTTGTTAGGAAAGGGCCATCCTTTTCTGTTTCGGCGAACTGTCCCACAGCAGTAAGTGTCGTTGTTCAGCAGATCCTGGGTGAGTTTGATTGATGAAAAAAAAGTTGTCGAAGTAGAAGGTGTGGTACTTGTTTAGATAATCAGCTCCTACATTAGTGACCACAAAATGTCCCAGGCCATCTTTCATCTCAGCTGTCCCTGACTTCTAACTGTAGATCGAGAAATTCAGCAGGTACAATGATTCGGCAGCGCACCAGATTTTTATGCCGTACTTGCAGGGTTTGCTCGGCAAGTACTGCTTGAAGTTCAGCCTGCCGTTAAACTTCACCATGGCCTCATCAATGCTTATTTCTCTCGAGGGCTTGTAAAGCTCTTTCCACTTGTTCCTCACGGTATCAAGGATGGGCCTCACTTTGTAGACAGGATCATAGCCTTCCTGTCCTGCAGGAACTTGAGTTACGGAGTCGGTCACATGAAAATACTACTTATTTTTATATATCTCTGTTTACCTAATGCTTCAACAATACATGGAACGATATAACCCCTGTCAGATGACCAGTAAATATCAAGATCTGGAATACTGTGGATTCCAAACTTAATGTTTATGTAAATATATCTCTCAACCTCTTGAGGAGTACAGGGCTTCCACCATTTATCATCCTGTTGTCCAGTTTCTCGCTGCTTTTGTTCAGCGTAAAGATTGGTTTGCACTGCTATCTTCTCATAAAAGGATGAGGGAAAAAATAATCAAAAACATCTATCACGGCGTCGCATTATCGCTCTTTTAGCCGACCGCCGCGTGCCATCCAGCATGACCTCTGAGCCGAGCTCAATCACCTCTCGACAGTTAGCGGAAGCGTGACGACGGCTCGTGAGAGATTTTATTGCGTCACGCGATTTATAGCCTTTGTGTTTGCTCCCGTGAAGGCTCGTAATATTACTAGATTACATTCAATTAGTCACTAAATGCAAGATGAATGTTTATTTGTACCAAAGAGTTTTAATAAATGCTGACTCCAGCAGTTTTACAGAAGTAGAGCCTGCAAAATAGTGCTTTGTAGTCACCTTGATGCATCAATTTTGAAATTTAAAATATTTATTACTCAAAAATGGCGCAAACAATTTCATTCAAATTCACATTTTTAAAAACTCCAATAAAAGCTTTTATTACTCACCAAGGATGGTATCTTAGGAGCTGTTTGTTTTCTGTAAATTAATTTTT
>JAOYNN010060217.1:0-12245 GCA_025770095.1 Goniobranchus kuniei | reverse complement strand
TCTTCTTCTTCTTCTTCTTCTTCTTCTTCTTCTTCTTCTTCTTCTTCTTCTTCTTCTTCTTCTTCTTTTCCTCTCCTCCTCCTCATGCTCCTCCCCCTTCCTCATCTTTTTTCTTTTTTTTCTACTTCCTTTTATCATACTTCCATCATATTTTAGTGGTGTATTGTAATTATTACTTTCACATTAAATTTATTTTTCACCTCGCAACCACTTTCATTTGTCTCCATCATGGCTGCCAAGCATAAATATACAGGACTCACATGGTATACATGTATCAAGAACTCTTGAAGTAGTACCCATGTACATGGGGATAATACGCACCCCCTACTTTGGAAGCCGAATTTAGTTAAAAGTGGGGGAATTTTTACTTTAACACCTTTTCATGATGATGTAGGTACTGTCTATAGGGGTCTCACGATGACATGCTGTCATTTATCAATGCGCTCGGAAGCAACTTAGAGACATGGAATCTACATCTCTGAGTTGATAACTAAATTATATGTGGCATAAATTTGACTGCTATAACATATTTTCCACGTAGACATTAATGATCTGCTGGCAAAAACTCACATTCTGGTGAAGATAGCCCTGAAAAAAAGGTTCTTACAGTGCAAAAAATTCAAAAAGTGCACATGAATACAGGGACAGATTTGAGTTTCTTATTTTATCAATGAGGGCTAATAAGCTTGGAGTACCCGTTTGTGAATTGAACATATAAATGAACTTTTTGCTGTTGGAAATTGTAGAAGAGCAGGCTGAAAAGCTATTCACGCAAGCAAATCATTAGATTCATTCCCTCCTTCCACCTCTACTTGAACATCTCTCTCAGCCCAAGGATTCAACATAAAACCCTCGCCAAACATCATTTTGCAGAGCCTGTAAAATGGGTGGACTTCTTTCACAACCTGAAAGTTGGCATTGTTGGAAACTGACAACAATTTTATTCATGTCTTCAAACTGGGTCTTGACTTGTACATTCATCACTGCGCCTTTGACTTTTTCGTACCATGTGTGCATTTCTAGTAGAAACAGTAACATTTTTTTTTCTCGGATTAAGCTGAACAATTTTGTATTTTCCCTTGCTCAGGCTCATCTGTAAGCGCTCTCAGACATGGACGTCCTACGAAACTTCAAACAACAGATTTCGTCTATCCGCTGATTGATGACCCTTATTTAATGGTAATTAAAAATCATTAAATTCATCTTTCATGATGTATCCATCAGTATATCCCAAAGTGGATTACAAGATCCTCTACTGAGGTCTGCCGAAATAAAGCCGGTAAGGCGTTGCACGATCGGGCGCTTTATTATTATACCTGTAGAATTTAGGTAGCTGCACACGCCAAGATAATGAGAACGATGGCTGTTTTAAAGAATGCAATGTAGATGCACTTCTGGCCACCTGGAAAATGCTTTTGAACTCCTGTTTTTCAGTTATGGGCAGTCAGGGCAGTAAGAGTAAAAATCATGCGCGTCTGTCTGGTTGCCGGCTAATGGGCAAATTCAAGGGACAAGACTTACTTCAGTGGCTCGTGGCCGGCCTTTTTTTTAGATAGCCGTCATGCCCGCCAATTCAAGCAATTAGGCTTATGTCAATGGCTTGCCACCGGCCTTTTGCCCGGTAACCGACATGCCAGTCAATTCAAGCAACAAGACTCATCTCACTGGCTTGCCCCGGCCTTTAAATACAATAGCCAGCCTACTCCAGTAAAGAGGATGGTTGACATTTGGGTTTGTTTGTATGTAATGGAGAGAAAGAGGGCTGGAATTCAGGCATAATGAAAGCACTCTTTGATGTGTGCATATTTGTGTGTTTGCGTGTGTGTGTGTATGAAAGAGAGAGAGAGAGAGAGAGAGTGAGTTTGTATGTGTGTACGTGCTTGGTTGTTGGCTGGGTTCTACATTTGACATGAATAAAATGAAAGCGATGGTGCCAGTAACTTTATTAATGGAATTTGACAATGGACTCAGTGATGCGTACGCTTGTGTGTGTCTGTGTGAAAGTATGGTTGATAAATATAGGGTGTAGGTGTGAGTTTGACGTGTGTGTGATAAAGAGTGAAAGTGACATTGTGTGTGTATATATGTGCAAGTTGTTAGTGATTGTACATATAGTGAATGGGTGACCATGAGGGTGATAGTTTATGTGTATGAGTGAGTATATGAATTGAAGAGACTGTGTCGTGTGTATGAGTGAGGGTGATAGAGATGTGTGATTGAGTGAGGTTGTTGGAGATCGTAATATGTACATGTTTTTTTTTTTTTTTTTAAAGATGACAGATGACAGATTGTTTGTTTGTGTGTGTGTGTGTGTGTTAGAATTAGAGATTGTTTGTGAGTGAGTGAGGATGTTGGAGATCGTAACATGTACACAGTTTAAAAAAAAACAGAACAGATGACAGACTGTTTGTTTGTTTGTTTGTTTGTGTGTGTGTGTGTGTGTGTTACAATTAGAGATTGTTTGTGAGTGAGGGAGTGAATGGGGGTGTTAGAAATCCTGTATGTCATGTGCATAAGGAAAATGAATTTTTCAAAGATTGTGTTTGTCAATGAGGGAGTGAAGATAAATGAAATTTTGCTGATGTGTGACTGAGTGAGGAGATGAGAGACTGTGTTTATGAGTGATTGGATATGACAGAGAATGTGTGTATCTACATAAATATGTGAGTAAGAGGTTGTCTGTGTTTGTGTGAGTAAATGAGAGTGAATGTGATACAGATTGTGTGTATCAGTGAGGGAGTGAAAGTGATGGACAATGTGAGCATTTGTGAGTGATTGAGGGTGATAAGGGTTGTGTGTGATTATGAGTCAGTGAGTAATGGTGATATGATTGTGTGTGAACGGGTTAGGGTGATTGAGATTTTGTTTATTAGTGGTGAGTTAGGCTGATAGAGATTGTGTGTATCAGCAAATTGGATGAAGAGTGATGAGATTGTGTGTGTGAGATATGTGTGAGATGGTGAGAGAGTGTGATAGAAATGGTGTGTGCATGAGAGTGATCGAGATTGTCAATGTGTTTGTATAGATGAATGGGGTGATAGAGATTGTAGGAGTGACATTGGGTGATGGATGATGTATGCTTGAGCGTGTGAAAATGAGAGACAAAATTTTAGTTGTTTGTCATAATCATTTTATCCTTTAACGTGGACATGGGTTTCCTGATTTTTTTCTCAAAACCCTGATTTTTTGTGCTGATTGCCCTGATTTTAGGTTTTGCAGGGTGGCAGGTCTGTATTTTTTCTCTTCAAGAAGGAACAGCTTTAGCCGAAGACAGAGATGAACAAATAAAGTATTGAGGGAAAATGATAGAGGTCTTAGGGACTGATTGGGATGGAGTGGGTGGAAAAAATGAATATGTTTGAAAAACTTTCCCGAACCCTTTGTCTGGTTAACCTTGCTGCTGCTTTGTATGGGTTTTCGGGATCTTTGTGGCTGGGAGTCTTGTCTACTTCTTTGCCATTGTTTTCTTCTTTCATGTCATACATTTCATATGTCACCGTTGTTTGAGGGTCATCGACTACCTAAATGTGTAGTGTTAATTAGCTGTTAACAAACCATGTGAAAACTTTGACAGAGTCTGTCAGTTTGGAAAAAGCGAAAATGTTATGATTGAAATTTGTTGCAATTATTGGGAGTGTGCTTGTTAATTGTGCAAGCCATTTTCTTCATTGAAGCTTTTTAGTTAGAATTTCCTCTTTTACTAGTAATTACAGCAATATCTTTCATGAAAGAATGATAATTTTTTAACTTGATTTTGGATTTTGAATTAGATTTTAATTTTGCTTACAAAATTTTTTGTGAAAAGTTGTGTTGACAGGTAAATGACGAAATGTTTGAAACTCACAGTGGATTAAATAAAAACATAAGCTTCTGTGAAGTATACAATAATTTAAAAAAACAAACCATTTGAATCAGTATAAACTTTCATTATCCCACTATCATAGAAAGATGGGAGTTGTAGTTCTTGACACATAAATTCGTCAATCTGTTAGACGTAGACAGATAAAGCTTGGAGTGCATTTGAGAGTGGGCTTGTTGTAAGTTGGCACTCTTGTTCCACCCCCACCCCTCCACACACACCACCATCACCATCACCCACATACACACACAAACACAAATAAGAAAACAACATCACAGGAGCATTTATAGGAAGATAATTTGCACGGACAATACCCTACTGAGTTTATTTTGGATGGGCTTTTGTATTTTCCCCATTATAGAACTCTTATTACTACTAAATCTTTACAACCCTTATGCGATGAATTGTGGTGTTGTTACTTTCTTGTTTCTATATCAACAGTGTTATTCCATAATTTTGTTTATGTCAATTTGGGGAGTTTTGAGAAAAAGAAATCAGATTTTCTTAAAAAATCTAAAAAGATGTTTTGTGGTTTTAAAACAATAATGTACCCATTTATGAACAGCATTAAGTGAGCATTAACAAGTTTGAATTCAAAATAATATATTTGTTTTCTGTACACTGGCTTCTGGGAGCATTGTACGCTTGCTTTTGGGAACATTTTATCTCAAAACCCTTAAAACATCGATGCAGCTGATTGTGGAATGATGATGATGCTGAGAATATGTCCTTTACCTGTTCCAAGTCAGACCATTGAAACTCACTGCCAATGTTAAGTTAAAATATTTATCCTATACCAACCAGCTTTCATAACTTGGGAGATGTTGTGAAGCATAATTAAATAAATATAGTCAAGATACCAAATTCATTTAGATTATTGTTATCGTAGAAAAAATTCCTGCTTGGTGTTTTAGTACTTACAGACATAATATTTATAAATTACATTGATTTTATTCTTTTCTTTCCAGCGTCCCATGATGCCGCCACCAAACTTTCCCCCACCCAATTTTTCCATGCCACCCCCAGGTTTTGGAGGTGGAATGCCACCAGCTGTCATGGGCATGGGCATGCCAGGGAACTCACAACCTCCTGTTGCTCCTCCTCTGGATCCTGTAAATCAGGATATCTGGGTGGAAACCAAAACTGCAGATGGCAAGGTATTTCATTTGATGTTTTAAGAATTTTCCCCTTTCTACAGTAATTGTCTTAGAAAAGCAGACCTGCGCAGTGCAGTGGTCTCTGCTTAAAACATCCACATCCTTGGGAGACAAACGTGGATGCTAGCCAGATATGGATGTAAGGCAGAGGGCAGTTGATGAGCAATGAATCATTTCGAATGCAAATGAAATTGCCACCCAAATAAGGCCTATGTATCTAGAACATGTAGTATATAGCTCAACCCCAGAATGCACAATTGTGAAGAAAAGGCATGGCCAAGGTCATTGTGAAATGTCAGCAGATTAGGTACTGTCTGGCAAACCTGTGAATCATTGTTCTGGCCCATGAAATTTGGTTATAACTGATGAAATGAAATGAACAAGCACCATCACTCTGTTCAATATGCAGTGGGGTGGGCGAGGCTGGACGAAGGTCACACTGACAATATTATTCAATCAGAGCCAGTGTATGCATGAAGAGTAAGATCAGAAGGTGATTAGATGCTAAATTCGTCATACAGGCTTATCATGTATGTCTTGTTAAATCCTTTTGTCTTTCTGTTATGCTATTTCTCTTTAAAGCATACTATTTCTATTGAATTTGTGATCAAAGATATCAGACAGTTTTTGTGTTTTTTTATTTTGCAGTAGAAGAAAGATTTTTTAAATACAAGTTTTGTATGGTATAATAAGGATTTAAGTTTGTTTTATCTTTTGTGAAATATTGATCTACTGATTTTCTTGAACTCTATGTTGATGTCCATGTTAATGATTAATTATATTTTTTCTTCCATGACTTTGCTGATAATACAAGGTATACTACTACAGTGCTCGGACTCGTGATGCTGTTTGGTCGAAGCCAGAAAATGTCAGGATTGTCTCACAAACAGAATGGGAAGCTTACCAAACAAGCCAGGTTCAAGCACAAGGTGGAATGCCTCCTGCTTCCACTGCAAATGGTGGAACATCCACAGCTGCTCAAGCTGCTGTGGCCCAGGGTAAGAAATACAGTGATAATAAGCATAGTGATAATAATAAGATACTTAAAAGGAAATGCATGCATTTTCAGAAATCAAGGCTGTTTAATCATGTGATTTAGATGTCTTCTATCACATTGAACCAGCATTCCTGTCTAAAGCAAGCCAACTTGTCTCAGCCATATTCCTTCCAAGTCAAGATACCCTGTTGACCTTCCATCATCTCCTCGGTCTCCTTCTTGATCTTTCTTTTCAGCCTTTTCCTTTAGTGGTGTTACTGTTACAGTCTTAACTTCTTTGTCTTTTGATGTGTCTGAAATATGACTTCATTAGAAAATCATGAAAGCATTGTGGAAAGAGAAGAAAACTGATCATGAATTTTTAGAGATGCTCAGTTTGACCTAGAAAGCACAGCACTGTTAAAAACTACCAAAGAAGACTAAGATACTATTGTCATATTAGAAGACATTAAATCATCCAAAAGCAGATCCTGGAAGCTAAAGTAAATGGAAAAAGGGGCAGAGGAAGGAGAAGGAAAAGTTGGCAACAGAATATCGAAAAAGACACATTGATGAAGATCAATGAATGCAGTGAAATTGCCCTAGATGGGACAAGATGGAAAGTCATGGCATCGTACCATTGGAATGAGAAAGATCATGGTAAAGTAAGGTAATGGATGTTGAATTTTCATATTTACTGTCTGCTCTCTCTCTCTTTTTTTTTTTTGTACGTTTGTGTTGTTACAATATTTAACAGTATCTATAGCAAAGCATTCCAGAGGCTTTGATCTTTTTGATGTCATTCTGATGGAATGTCCATGCTTCACACCTCACAAGAACAGTGTCAAAGTGGACTACAATTTGCAAACTCAGTTAAAATGGATGCTTATTGATACAAGTTTGGCATTTTGTGTAGAGCATATTTTCCAAAAGCCACATGAAGTTATCATGCATTAATATAAATTTAAATATAGTCTTTCACGGCAAACCTTAAAAAATCTGCAAACACAACTGACAAAAAAACAAGTGGTACTATTACAACATGGAGCATTGCAAATAATTGAGCAGTTTTGGGGTGCTCTCTTACCACATTATATATTTTGCAATACAAACAATAAAATGATGTTTTTATTACTACCTTTACTCATTTTCAATATCTTGAATGAAATTCAGGGGATGGAATACTGGTAATTAACAGTGTATCCATTGATTGAACCATTAAAGTTATAAAAATAAAAATGTTTTAATATGAACAATTTACGTTTTAAGGTTTAGAAACCAATTGATGCATCAACTGAGGTTCAATGCATCCAAACGGTCTTACATGAAATTTATCAGTATTTTATAATATTCTTGCTTTGTTTTTTCCAATTAGCTCAAGCTGCATCCCAGCAAACACAAGGAGGAGGACCTGTAGACCAGGTGCAGCAAGCTTCTACTCCTTCTGGTAAGAGAAATCCACTTTTCTTTGTATGTTGTTATTTCATGTCATTGTGTTGTTTTGTAGATTTTCTGGTGTTTTGTTTAATGGGTGGTCGATTTATTTGACTTCAGGGATAGCTAATTTATGGATGTTATGCCTTTAAATCCATGAGACAATACAAAAATGCTAATATATGTGTAGGATTACTCAGTCAAATGGGAAGAAAAGACAAAACATATGTTTCAGGCGTGCAAAATCCTTCTCATTTGTCTCTGAAGAAGGTCCTTGGTCTGAAACGTTAAGAAGGACATTAGTCTGAATCCTTATATGCTTAGTCTTGTCTTTGTATTGAGTTACTGTAAACTTAATATTGTATAATATATATCTTAAAATCCATGTTGAGCTTTAGTTTTATCTTTAAATTTACAGGTGGAAGCCCAGCATTCACTCCTGGAATGCTGCCTCCTGGATTCACCAATCCTTTTATGCAGTCTTCTTCATCAGGCCCGGGTGCCAGCAGTGCTGCCACCACAGCAGCTCCCACTGGTATCACAAATACACCTCCAGCTGTGGAGACCAACTCACAGATAAGTGAAGCAACACTGCAGAAACCACCATCATCGCAAGTAAGTTCATTGCCTTTGATTAACAGTCATATTTTAGAAGAAATTGCATTTATGTAATATGTTAAATGTGGAAGAGGATTTTACCCAGTGAAGCTGCCTATCATCTATAGGATTAAGATCATCTGCCCAGTGTCAGACACAGAAGCTAGCTTCAAGATTCCTTAATTTCTCCTGGGTGTATGTGTCACATTCTGCCAGGAGTTTGTTTCCTTGAAAGAGGAGAGCTAATTGGGTTCTGGATTACAGGCTATGGGAGTTGTTCCTAAATTTTTCTACTGATAAAGTGTTACACTGACCTGTTCTTACTTGGAAAATGTAAACAAATGTCTTGAAGTTTTCTTGGTTCTGAGAATTACCTCTTGCTTCAGACCCATCTTCAATCCTCCACATGTTTAAAGCTAGCTTTTGCATGGATTTAGCATAGTCCTCTTCCAATATTTTGTGACTTTTTCTTGATTGAACATTGAATTTTAGATGAATAAAGTCTCCAAATTTTTCAAGAATATCCTCAAGACAGTTTAAATCCTTGAGTTATATGAGGCCTCTTGTCAGTATGTTTTATTGTGATTTATTATTATCATTTACACTCTCAAAGCTTAGAGGATTTAAAAAATCTTCCACTTTTTTTTCATCTCAAACCTCCCCATTTATGTGAGAGTCCAGAGATGGGAGGTCTATATAAATCAGAAATTTAAGTACCTTTGGCGTAGAGTTTGGACAAATGGCAAGCCTAAACGCATAAAATAAGGAACAGAACTAACGCAAACAATGTGACTATGAAGAAGACAAGACCATAACCTGAAAATGAAAATTTTGAACCTGTGCATTTACCTTGATAGCAATATATGATGAGTTTAAAATTCTGTTGATAACAAAGACAAATGGAAAAGACATTGATGTCTTTAAGATTAAATGCTACACGTACATTTTGAAAGTACCTAGATTGGATTTATATCAGAATATGAAAATGGGAGAATAGTGCATGGGAGAGATAATTATTTGGCTACAGTGAGGATACCAACAATAGAGGGAGATTGGTAATTTACTTTCAATGCGTGATGTGTTATGAGGGAAGAAGGACTAATTGCAAAATACAGTAGAAGTTTCCAGTTTGACTGTTATCTTTGTTGTTGTTGTTTTTTTTTGTTTATTGATTTATATATGTATATATTTAATTTTTTTTTCTTTGTTAGATTTACATCACTTTCAGTCTTTGTCCTCTCTTGACTTGCAATATTTTCTAGCTCCCTCCTAAGCCACCGGAAGTTGCTGAATGGTCAGAGCATAAGAACACAGATGGTAAAAGCTATTACTACAATGCTCGTAGTGCTGAGTCTGTTTGGGATAAGCCACAAGTGCTGAAAGATTGGGAAGGTCAGTGACATCCTTTTTTTGCAGTATGCATTTGAACTCTCAGAACTTTTAAATAGAAAAATTTGCATATTCACTGGATGGCCTTGTCGCGCATCTATTGAGGTTTTACTTAGATTTTTGAAATTAAATCAAAGCCATCATTCAGTAACAAATGATATATTTTTATATTGTCTTCCCTTTTGAGGGTGTAAGGTACTTTTACTGGGATAAAAAACGAGTAAGTGGCATACATTTTGTAGGCATTAAATTGTTCCGTGGGTAAAAGATAAGGCATATATATTAAAAGGTTAAAAAATTTTAGAATGTGTTTTAAAAGTTCTGTTTGCTTTGT
This sequence comes from Goniobranchus kuniei, assembly GCA_025770095.1. NCBI lineage: Eukaryota > Metazoa > Mollusca > Gastropoda > Nudibranchia > Chromodorididae > Goniobranchus > Goniobranchus kuniei. Next base: position 2,499 of record JAOYNN010060217.1, on the reverse strand, counting down.
TGGGCAAATGTGCATTGACATGGTGATAGTAGTGTAATCGTTACCTTAATAACATTGTTTGAAGATTTAAAGGTATTTGTTTGGATAATGCAAAACTTCAAGCTTCCTAACATTGCCTAGGTTTAGAACAATTTTGAGACTAAAGGGGTGTGGATGATGGAAAGAGAAGTGTGAAAGATGGTCCAGTACAGAGAAAGCTAACAAATAAAGAACATATTAAGGATACTTAACTCAAATGTCTAATTGTTATTGACATATTATGGCTCAGAAATATGGTGAATCCCCTAAACAACCCCACGATGAATGCAATGCCTTAAAAGAACGATTAATGTTATATGAAGCAATAATTTACAGGAATGATGTGATAAGTATCAGCTAAAAAAAAAAAAAGAAGAAAAAATAAGATTGAAATTGGGGTGAAACTCTAATCTATGGTACAGAAATAGACAGGTTTGAAATAAAGGAAATTTGGTTGGTAGAGTATTGGTTCATTTAACATAACTATAGAAAGACGGAGCTTAACATCATATGGAATCTGCAGATTAAAGATCAAGACACTAATGAAGGGCTAATGGGAAAGAAAACTGAAAGGAGAGATGGAAAAAGATAAGTCAAACATGGGTATACAGTTGAAAAGGTTAGCCCAGGAGAGAAGCAGTTTGAAATTATTGATGGTAATAAGTGCCAAAAAGCTGAGGCAGAATAAAAATAATGTGATGGTATGATTGCATAATAGCTAAATGGTGAAGTGCAAATAAAAAAGTTGGACTTTGTAGTGTCTCAATAGACCTGACAGTGTCAACACATTGGAATGAGATATGCATCTGAGAGGCTTAATTTTATTTATAAATATGAAATGGGACTCAATGTTATCCCATAAGGTTAGTAGATGATAAGCAGACCTGCCAGGTTTCCCGGTTTGGCCGGGAAAATCTCTGGATATAGATGCGGTCCTGACTGTCCCGGCTACCTGGGAAACACCATTGAATCCTCGTTTTTCCAATATGTTGGTCAACACAGTGAAAGTGAAACTCGTGATGCAATAATAATATGGGATTTTTCTTCTGATGAAGGGTTTTGACCAGTATTTTTTTTTCCTGCTTAGGAAACATTAATTTCCTTTTCATTTCAAAGATGATCTGACACAGGTCATAGGCACCGGTGCCAGGTTGCCGGTATGCTGGCCAATTCAAGGGGCAACACTCGCTTCATCGGCCTATTGCAGGGCCTTGCTGTCTACTCCAAGAAACTGGCTAGTTGAGCATATAGGTGTGGGCCTGTATATGAGAGAATAGAGGAAGAAGGATAGGGTCCTGGTGCATGTGAGCATTCTTTGTGTTTGTGTGTATGAGAGAGAGAGAGAGAGAGAAGGCTTTGTTGCTGTTAGACATAATCATATATTGTATTATAGTGTAACGCAAGCCTAACGGAAGTGCTCTTAATATTATTGGAGAAAAAGGCTTTGTTGCTGTTGACATGATAATTTTGTATTATTGTGTAATGCAAGCCTAACAGGAAGTGCTCTTAACCCGCGAGCTGCTAGCCCGCGCACCTCTGCACTGTCCTACCCAACTACAGTGCCTGCACAAGGTTGACCCCCCATATATGCTTGTGCCTGGGACGGTCGTCAGTCAATTGATTTATTTTCATCCTCACAGCCGTGACCCGAGTTGACATCAAACTTCAAATGAGTATTTGATTGTATGTCACAGATTTTAGTACTTTATACTTTTCTTTTAGATTTACCATAGTGTTTTGTGTGTGTGTCTGTGTTAGTGGGTATTTGTCTTATCTATCTCTAGATATAAATCTAATGCGTGGTTCTGAATTAGCCATCAGTCAATAGCTCCAATTATCTTCGAAGTCAGCTATGTTGATTAGTCCCATTGCTGCAATAAGGCAATAATGATAAAAATGCACAGTATGTGTTCTTGAAGTTACGAATACAGTAACGCAGCAACAGGGTTTTGCGCTGAACAATGAGTAGCTAGGTGTTTCATCCCTCTATTCATGTTTTCGAAGGCAAGTGTATCAGTAACAGGATGCCTAGTTGTCTAAAAAAACACACACACATACACATGCACATAAGCAGAACTGCCATTCATACGGATTAAATCCGTATCATATGGATTGTTTCTGAAAAATCAAGGCCATACGAATTTACTGATTCACTACCCTCGCATACCCTCTTTTTTGATTACCGTGAAATTAAAAGTAAAAAATGGTATCCCAGATTTGCGTTTGTCAATCAACATCTGCCACAATATCCAAGCAGCCGAATCCAATGGTAAGAGGTTGTTGTCGTCATTGATGTGCGTATTGGAACCTATCGCCGGCATGTGCTGACGTGCATGCTAAATGAAGTTTGTGCGTTTACGTCGCTGCAAAACATCGGCCAATGAATGCCAGCAGTTTGTAATTTCTCTTCCGTAAGAGAGAGAGAGAGAGAGAGAGAGAGAGAGAGAGAGAGAGAGAGAGAGAGAGAGCGCAATAATATTA
>JAOYNN010060106.1:0-12250 GCA_025770095.1 Goniobranchus kuniei | reverse complement strand
CCATATGACAAGGTCATCGGCGAAGAGTGCTTTGTTCACACCCAGGGGCATGTATTCAGCAATGTCATTAATGAAAATAAGGAATAAAGTGCAGCTTAGAGCTGATCCTTGAGGTAGTCCTTCTTCAAGTGTTCTTCTTGACGACTTGATACCATCGATCTGGGTAGAGATCGTTCTTTCTCTGAGAAAAGCTTTTATCCACATCAGGAGGTTGCCTGTGATGCCCATCTTTGACATTTTTAGTATGAGACCATTTCGCCATACTCGGTCGTAGGCCTGTTGTAAGTCGATGAACACTGCAGTTGTGTGTCTGCTTTTCTGAAAGCCATCAATTGTATTTTGAATCAGTCTGAAAAGTTGATCTTCTGTTCGACTGCCTTTTCTGAACCCTGCCTGGCTGTCATTGAGTTTTCGATTCTTTTCAAGCCACCAATATAGGCGATTGTTCACCATTCGTTCAGCCAATTTTCCAATGCATGATGTTAAAGAAATTGGTCTGTAGTTCTTTGGCTCTCCTGCTGTTTTGCCAGGTTTTAAAATTGGGATAATTGTTGCTGTGAGCCATTCTTTGGGGAGTTTGTTTTCCTTCCAGGTTCTGTTGATAAACTGAAGTAATCTCTGCCTTCCGATTTTCCCAAGATGGCAGATCATCTCGTTCTTAATGTGATCTGGACCAGGAGCTTTTCGAGATTTTAGTTTCTTCATCGCTGTTTCCATCTCAGTCATCTTGAAATCAGCATCAAAGATATCAGCAGATTCTTTTGGTGTCCTTTTCTTTGTCTTCAGTTGCTTTAACAACGCAGAGTCCAGAGTTTTCCTCTTCTGTGTTCTGTTGACATTTGCATAGTGTTTGTTAAAGAGGTTTGCTTTTTGTTTTGCTTTGGGTATAATTTGTTCATCATGTCTCATTGGCTCTGGATTTTTCCTTACTCTTTTTCCTTGCAGGTTATGCAAGAGTTTCCATGCTTTGTGGCCCTCCTTATCAAGGTTTAATTTTTCACAAGTTTGAGTCCATTTCTCTTTCTTTGATTGTTTGGTCAGTTTTCTAACTTTGGCTGTCAGTCTATTGTAAGATGTTCTGTTTTCAGCAGTTGGTTTCTTTTCCGCAAGTTTTCTGGCCTTTTTCCGGTCTGTTACAGCCTTTTGTAGTTCTTTTGTCCAAAAAGGTTTGTACCTTTTTCTATTCCCTCTTGGAATTGATGATTTTGCCGATGAAACTATAGCATCACATATCTTTTTGTAAGTCGTGTTGATGCACTCGTCGTCACTCACATTGCTGAGAGCTGCATCTGTGAGCGTTTCAAAGTGTCGCCAATTTCCCTTGTTGAAGTTCCAGGGGATCCTTTTTTTCTTCTCATAACCACTTGGTTGATTAGAAAGTTGGATGAGTATGGGTCGATGGTCACTCCCATGGTCATCGAGAACAGAAATGCTGTTCATATCAATGAGGTCAGCTGATATGATGGAGAGGTCAGGCCTACTGGTCGTTCCGTGTGCTTTGTGTAGCAAAGTTGGTGGCGTTTTTTTGCTTTGTAGAAGGATTAGGTTTGAGGAGTTGCACATTTCTTCTACATTACGTCCTCTTTGATTGTAGTTTGCATAGCCCAGTGATGGTAAGTGTGCATTAAAATCCCCGGCTATGATTGTTTTCTCATAAGTGGTGTCCATGAATGGTAGATCATTTGTTGAATTTGAGGGGTAGTACACATTGTAGATCTTTAGGTCTGGTTTTCTGGTATTGCTTATCCAGACTTTGATTTGTTGTACATCTATATCACCTGCTGGAGTGTGATCTACCGTAGCTTGTACATCATTTCTTATCAGGGTCATGATTCCCTGACAATGGGCACATTTGCATTTGTAAGATGTGTACCCGCTGATACTTATGTCAGTTTTCTTTGACAGCAGTGTTTCCTGGATAACTGCTATTTGTACATTCTTTTCTTTCAGGGTCTTTCGTAATTCCAGGATTTCACATTTCATAAAAAAGTGTTTTTAAAACTTTCACAAATGTTTTGGCAATAAATATCATTGATCATGTCAAATTTTCATGGTTGTAGCTGCCTTTTTGACAATGTTATAAAAGTTTTTACAGAGAGTGCTTTTTTTTTTGTTACCCAGTATATATCAGGAGGGAAAAAAAAAATTCTGAACTTTGAAGCCTTATAAAATTCTTGTTTTTAAAGTAATTGCTTTCAAATTTTGACATACTCAAGTAAATTTTTGTGCAAGTGTGTAAAATGTCATTATGATCAACAAACAATCCTTAAAGTTATAATAATATCAAAACAACAACCTCCATTTTGCAAATATCACACTTTTACGTATGTCTCGTTGGCGATTATTTACAAGAGTCAGTTTTGTCATGACTTCTCTCCGCCACTGTGCATGCTTTATATCAGAGGAAAAGTCTTCTGCTATGATTGTTTAAATAAATCTTAAAACTTAGAGTTGTTATTGTCTCGATATTTTGCATACTTGCTTATAAAACACTGTCCTAAAGTGATCTTACCTTAAATAAACAAAACAAAAAACAAAACGTAAAAATCGACAATACAAAGATTCCTATCATTTGATTATGAAGGTAGCATTTAAACTTAGATTCAAGTCTATTTTGTATTTATTTAGTCTAGATCTATGATTCTAGAGCTAATGTAGATCTAGATCTAAATGTCAATCATATGACTATTCAATACGGACAGAAAGAATAAACTATCAAATCTCTATTCGAACAAAAGAAGGACTGAGCGGAGCCGTTTCCTACAGATCAACTAAAACCAAATATTTCTGAGTGTGAGGAAAAAATTACATGTCCATTGAAAACAGATTCATAAATCTAGATCTAGATTAGAAAAAGAGACTTAGACATTAAGACATCGCACAAAGCGGGGGCTTAACTGATCAATTGACACTCCAAATGACAACTGACGATTTTGTGCTGTAGGTTTTGATATTGGCATTTTGACCACTGCTCACCTTTTTCCTTATAACTTAATAAATAAATTGTTTACATCCATGAAATTTCCCAGGTCTACTTTAATTTAATTGATGTTTATGTGGTGAAGATATTATTACGATTTGTTTTGTCAATTCTTAGATAATGAGAGTTAAAGTTCAGGAAGGTTTTTTTTGCCCACCCGATATAATAAAAACATATTTTTTTAAAAAACGTCTATGCAATGTATTAAATGTTTCTCTTACATACTCATTACAAAGGTGTTTTTTTTTCTAAATGAACAGACATCTGGTTTTGTGCATAAGAAAATGAATTTTCCCAAGATTTATTCCACGGGCATTTCATTCACATGAGATCATCAATTATTTAACTACGATATCTTCAGTGAATTATGTTGTCCTCTCTATGAGGTGACACATAATGAAAGATACCACAATAATAAAAATAAAATATCTAAAACTGCAAACTGAAAAAAACTAGCACGTGTAAAATCATGATTGTAAATCAGTTATCATCATTAGAAGATGGTACAGGAGGGACTTTGGGAGAAGCCTGCCCTTAGAATATGGCTATGAGATTAACTGAGAAGGCTATGTTACTCGTTTATCAAAGCTGTGAAGAAAGTCCCTACTACCCAAGAATATCAATTGGGTGAGAATGGCTTTTGAAAAATGATTCAAGACAACAATTAAGAAAGGCAAATAACTAAGCATATTCAATTAGACAGAATGAGATGTGAATCACCCAAAAGAAAAGATTCATGAAAGTGTGGCTTCTGTAACCAGCTTTGAAACATTTAGCACAAGCTGTGAGAGCGTCTGGAACTTGAAAATGGAAGTGTTCACTTTGAAGTCTGAAGTGAATGATATCGTGGAGATACAGACTCAAAAAAACAGTATCACACAAACTTTAAATAAATTCCAGATAATCTGCAAAAAATGGTATCGTTTTAACCCAATTATACTATAAGTCATTCAAATTATTTGTCAGGGAAAAGGAAAAAACCCACCCTGCACATTTACATACTGAATAAACATAACAAGTATAAGCATTACATTTACGCATAATTTATGAAACGATAGAAATTGATATGATTTGATAAGGTCCAAGTGCATGTACATGTATGTGCTTTCAAAAAAAAAAAAAGTTTAAAAGACATTTCTTTAAAGTGGTTAAATCATCTGGATGATAAATATTCTTTTGAAGATCACTCAGATAAGAGAAGTACAACAGAGGTCAACAGAAGTAATGGGGAGGTAGAAAATTCTGCATTCAATATCAGTCTTCAGTTACAATTATAATACACCTTCAGTAAATTACATGTTTCAACCTAAAGTTTTTTGACTCTGCATTAGTGTTCTCATATCCACTGAGAATGAAAATCAGCTGCGTTGAACATAAGGACAAACTTAGACCACATACCTGCAAATAGCCAATTCTCCAGATTCCAAGAGTGTCAAGGCATTCGATATCAGTGCCAAAGATTCAAATGCAAGCTAAACAAATGTAAAGGAAGATGAAGACAAAATCTTACCTTTAGGTGAATTTACAATGAATATATATAAAATGTTTCATCATACAGTAATGAAATTAACTCTTTTGAGTTGTGAAAAACACTTGTCTTAAAAAAGAAAGGGAGTTTTTATGAAGTGCTAGATCCACAGTGCTTACAGCACAGTATAAGTGTTCCCTGACAGGCATTTTCCAATAAAATAACTTCTCAATCCACACGGGGTATACATAGGTGCAACCATTTTACAGACACTCTTAAGCATACTTACAAGATCCTCCTCTTCCTCTGATCGGGTACTCAAAAACACCACAGTGGAATGAGGAAATGTAAGTAAATAGCCTTTCCCAAGGACTAAACAGTGCCATGGTGCAGCTCGGATTTGAACTCAGAACCTCGCAGTTGCAAGTCAAATGCTTTGACCCCACAGCCATGCTGCAAAGTTCTGTAAGCTCATTCAAAAAAAGACAAAAGAGTAACTTTTGAATCATGAAATCACACTAATCTAAAAAAAAATCCTTTCTTAGATTTACAGAAAATATATTACATGTTTCATGTTACATGTCATGGGAGTAACTCTTTTGAGATGTGAATGCACACTTTTTCTATCCATACTGCTAGGTGTCAAGTGGAGATGCAATTGTAGGACTTGGACCAGTCTTGTTGCCTCTTGGACGTTTTGTCCGTTCTTTTGGAGTATTTCTTTGACCCTATCTAACCATCGCTTTTTTAGTCTTCCTCTTACTGTGTCTTATATGGTAGTTCTTTAGGGCTGGCTGCTCAGGTTCCATTTGAATCAAAAGGCCAAACCATCTGATCTGTTGTTGTTCAATACATTGTAGACTTGATTCGATACCCACTTTTTGTCTGACATCTTCATTTCGTTGTCTGTCTCTTTTTGTGATATTTAGGGTCTTTCTGAGACATTTCATTTTTCGCATCTGACAATATTGCTGTGCTGGTCTTTAGTGAGAGTCCAGGTCTGGCACTGATAGCAAAGAGTGGGAAGGAAGATTGTTCTTATAAGTTGTCTCTTCATTTCTAACGTGATTTTTGAGTGGGAAAGAAGGGGTGCCAAGCGATATGTGACTGTGTTTGAATTTTGTATTCTCGCTTCTATTTCTCTGTCCATTTTCCCATCAGAAGTAAAACTGCTTCCAAGATATTTAAATTCTTGGACCTGCTTCAATTGTATGTTGTTAGCTTGTATGTCCAGAGAGGTTTGGTTTCTAGAGATCTGCATTACTTCAGTCTTACTCATGCTCATTTTCATCCCGTATTTCTCACTTGCGAAATTCAGTCTAATGGCATGCTCTAGCAAATTTTCTTGAATAAAGTGGATAAGGGTTTGATCCTCTGCAAAGAGCAGTTTTTCTTGGTCATTATTTGCCTCCTGAGTTATTTTATCCATTTATACAATGAACAGCTATGGTGAGAGGACACAACCTTGTTTTACTCCTGATGTTACTTTGAACCAGATTGTGTTTCTCTCATTTGTTCTGATGCAGCAATTTTTATACATTGACTTGATGATATTAAGAAGCTGACCTTTCACACCATAATCTTCTAATGCATGCCATAATTTGTTTCTGTCAACTCTGTTGAACAGTTTCTCCTGATCAACAAACATCAGATCTATATCTGTTCCATGTTCCAAGGCTTTCTCAAATATTTGTTTCAAGGTGAAGATAGCATTTGTCCACCCTCTGCCTTTCCTGAATCTGAACCAGGCATTATTCCAACTAATCTTCCAACTATGCATTTTACGCTGCATTCTCCAGGATGTTTGTGTCCATTTGTCCAAGGTGGCTGGAAAAATTAGACAAGATATCACACTAATTCTGTCAAAAAAAAAGGTCCATAAAGCTTAGAACAAATGGAGTCTGATCTGACTGCCTGACTGTACAAGCGAGAATAAATAAGTGACATGGCTGCAATACTGGGGTCATAGTTTCTCAAGTTCGATGAGTTTTCTCTTGAAGCCCCTTGTATGAGCAGTTGAAAAGTTTGGTAAATCCCAACTTTTCACATTGTTATAGTCTCCAACATAAAGATAAAAATATGTTTACATAAAACAAACACGTCATTATTATTTATGTTACTCTTAATTAAGATGGCAAAATTTTCTTGTAAATTACCCAAACATTAAAAACAAAACAAAAACCCACTGATTTAGTCATAACGGTTTTAGAAATGACAATTTCAATGTCAGTACTAGCCCAACAAAAAGGCAACTTCTTGGTTAATGTACAGTTAACACCCAGTTGATAAATAAAATATTCAGCATCAAAAAGTAACATAAATGAACCATGACAGTTTCTGCTTGTTTTTCTTCTCTTAGCTGTGGCTCTAAGTGTTGGTTTCTAAATTTCATTAAGTAACCTCAACACTACAATTCATGTCAATTAGTTGAAGAGGTTTGGTCTTTTTCTATACTACAAAAATAATCAACATTTGTTGAGGACAGGGATCCTTCCAAGAACATTTAAAAGAGCTGAGGTAAAGCTGTTGCTTAAGAAGAAGGGACTCAATAGTGAAAATTTGAAAAACTTGAGGCCAGCATATAACTTACCATTCCTTTCCAAGATTATTGAAAAGGTCGTTCTAATACAAATTTTGATTATGCTCAAGACAATGATCTTCAAGAGCGGTTTCAGTCAGCATATCGAGCTGACCACAGCAAAGAAACAGAGCTCTTATGAGGATCGTAAACGACCTTCTCCAGGTCATTGACAGTGGGGATACCACAATTCTAGGTCTTTTTGATCTCTCTTAAGCCGCTCTCGACCATGGCATTCTTCTTCGAAGGCGTAATACAACTTTTGGTATCTATAATATCGCTTTCTCCTGGTTCTCATCATACCTGTCAGAAAGAACTCAGTTGGTTTCCATTGGCAACTTATCATCAACTGAATGAAACATTCTCTATGGTGTTCCTCGAGGCTCTGTGTTAGGTCCAGTGTTGTTTGTTATGTACACCTACCCAAAATTGAAAATATTTGATAATCACTCACCATCGTACCACATGTACATGTATGCTGACGACACACAATTATACAGCATGGGTCCTACAAAGGGAATGTCATCAAAAGTGGATACTTTTGAAAGATGCATCTCAGACATTCAAAATTGTATGTCTTAAAATAAATTGAAACTGCATGGAGATAAGACCGAGGCCCTTTTCATTTTTAAGTCGATCTATAGGGGCCAATACGTACTTACTGTTTAATGCACTGCTAAGGATATAACTAGCATCCTTTGTATAATGTTACTCATCATTCACAATACCATTCTGTCACTTCATTGATAGTGCGAACATTCCACTGGTGTATAATGTCAAGAAGCTTGGAGTCGTCCTAGACAGTGACTTGTTGATGGATAGCTATATCAGTCAGATTAAATTGAGCATGACAGTTGGTCTCAAAACATTTTCTTTTGTTTCTTGATTTTGTACAATTAATTGCTGAATGCCAAGTACAATGCATATTTTTTGCATCCATCTTGTGTGATAAACACATGGAAAGGATGCCTAAAGTAAGAGATTCATATACTGGATGTTTACAGCACTTATTTCTGTTGCTAGCCTGATTGGTGATCTTACATAGCCAGCCCAGCTTTCCTCTCTCTCAACGTTGGTGTCTACCTTCTCTGGTTGCCCAAACCCCAAAGCTACTTCTTTACCCAATGTATTCCAATTTTTAAGAAAATGTATTTTAGCTTACCAAAATAAATCATGTTCTACACTATCATTGTCACTGTTACTATCTAACCTGCTTTGTGTGATTGTCAGCCATGCTAGCAGAGTCATCTACGGCCACCATGATTTGATACTGTCTCTTGCTTGGCTTGCTGCGTCTCAGCCATATTTTGTCTTTGCGGAACTGTGATGCAATGTATGGGATCACTTTCCGCATATTGAGCCTCTTACCAGTGCGATAATCCCCCCTGTTTTATGGAAGAAATCAAATAGAGCAATGTTACCTTAATGAGCTGATATGTATTTTTAAGTGAGCAGAATAATTCCTTAACATTGGAATTTATTTCAAAGGAAAATTTGATTAACAATAACTTATGTTAAATATGCAAAAGAAATAAACCCACTAGTCCTATTGATAACAATAAAGAATAATGCACAAATCAAGCTCCTGCTTTTCAAGATCAGCATTCTACCAGTTACTGTCTAGGTGAAAGAATTGATAAGGTATGCCCTATGTGGCTACAGAGACAAAGATATGTGGCTTGAACCCCTATGTGGCCAGTTAATTATGATCCTTGAGGAAGTCACTTTATACCATTTGTTAATGTGCTGATTTAAAAAAGATTTTTTTAAAAAAGTTTTAGGACTCTTTAGGACTCAATCATTAACATTATTAAAAGGTAAGTAATTGAGGGATGATTTTTTTATATAAAAATTATTATCTCTTAAAAGCAATTACTTAGTAATGGCCACCTAGCCCCAAACTATGCACTGTGATAAACAAGAATTTTCTATCAGTTTTTACACATAAAAGTAATTAGACCAAGTAGATCTAGACAGCAATGAGTATGGCAGTATTTTTAAGGCATGCATGCACACAAAATGGGCCATAGCCACTCAATAAACCCTCCTTCCCTCTCCCAACAAAATCCCTGACCTTGCTGATTAGGGAAAAGACAGAAAGGACAGATGGAAAAAGATGCTCTCACTTAACTCTTGGTGTGCTCTTACAACATACTTGTGAAGATTTTGCACTGGCCTTATTCTGCATCCTCTGTTAAAAACAATAGGAACCTATTTGGAGGGTTAAATTGTTAGCAATTCTTCTAGTGAGTAGTAATCCAGCGCTAACCTGAAATTTACCCCAGTGGTGATATCTCTTCTTCTTATTCAATCCTCAGATGGCTCAATAGTTACTGCCTTGGCTTGGGATCGGGAGATCCCGGGTTTGATTCCCACCAGCGACCACTTGTGTTTTTTTCATTAAGCAAGAAAATGTATCCTAATTCCTTCACTCCACTCAGGTGTTAAATGAGTACCTAGCAAAAGGCTTGTATTGTTGCACAAAATGAGCTCCAATTTACTATATACCCCTAGGGCAATGGCTTTGAGCTCGTCAGGTTAAGCTGTCATTGAAGCTCTTTACAAGGAAAAAGGGTGGAGTGAAATGTGGCTCATTCTTTCAAAGAGGAATCTCTAAGACAAAAAATTCTATTTGCTGGCGCAAAATAACTTTAAATGACAACAGAGACGCTATATCAACCTGGAAAAAGAAACTGAGACAAGTAATTCATGAAGACAGCGGCTCGACTAATCATTTTAAAACAGTAATCTGCAGATAACAAGAGAGTTCATTTTGCTCGATATCAGGTTTATTACACCCACTTTGCTAAAATGACTGTATTTATCTTATTCATCAACTGATCTGTTTGAAAGTTGCACATAATATGTAAATTTAATGGTTCTAGTTAGCTGCCACAGTATTTTGTAAATAAATGAATACATACAAAGATCTTAGAGCCAGGCTTTTTGCAGTAATCAACCCTCATAAGCCTCTAACCCTCCCATTATGCTGCGATTAGGAATTCTGTAACACTCTTTCTTCCCTTCATCATCTACCCAATTGTTTAGACTTTGAAGGTGTATGAGTCTGCATCGGCAACAGTCAATCCTTCCTGTCAGCGCTGCTCTTTCCAGTCATCCTTTCTGTACATATGTCCAAGAAATGACACCCATCCGATCCTTGTTGTCTTTAATAACCCTCTTTCAGTACCTTCTCAGTACTTCCTCATTCTTTACTTTTTCTTTCCATGATATACTCCACATTCTGCAGATGATCCACATCTCTCCTGCCTCAAATCTATTCATTATTTCTTGTTGATTGTCAAAGCTTTGCATCCACAGAGTATATATTTATTTTTATAATTTAGATTTCAAAGAGATGTTTTTATCTTAAATGACTGGTTTCATACCATTAAATGTTTCTTTAGCATGCATTTTCGTCTTCACTTCATGCAAACACTTTCCTGCTGCATCCAGAGTATAACCTAATGTTTGGCATCTTTTCCCTAGCTTTTAAGATGACAAAATAGAATCTCTGACTTTTTTGATGTTACAATACATTCTGTCTTCTTTGTGTTCCAATCCAATCCCTTTTCTTGGCTTTATGATGTTATTTTGTAAACCATTTATCTGCAGTTTCCTTTCCGACTCAACAATTAATATTGTAATAGCCTGTATAACGTGAATTGTTTATATTTACACCTCCAATGTTCATCTCTTTGAGATCTTCAATTGTGAGTACAATTATTTAACTGTATGTGTTGAATAGATTAAGACATAAGCTGCAGCATCACGAACGCATCTCTTTCATGCTTTAAATTGAAGTCCTTTTCCATTAACTTGTATTGCTGCCATCTGACCCCATGATAGATTTCAAATTATTTGCTTGTCTTTGCCATCGAAATTTCATTCAAAATTCTGAACTCTTAGTGCTTTACTCTTTCAAAAGCTTTGGCATAATCAGTTCGGCAGTGTGGCTGAAGGGTCAAGGCATCCCGCGAGATTCTGAATTTGAATCTGCTGTTTAGTTTTTGGGAAAGTTTATTTACGCACATTTCCTCACTCTACTCAGGGTGTACTGAGTACCCGATCATAGGCAGAGGAGGACCTTGTCAGTATCAAGTTGACAAGAAATCAAAAGCCTGAAATTCTGGAAAGTTGATATCAAAAAGCCTGAAACTGAAAATGGCGATGACACCCCCCCAAACAAACAAACAAAAACCATTGGATTCACATACAATGTCTATCAATCTCATTCCCTCACTCATTAACACACAATCTCTCACCCTACTGTCTCATGCACACATACAATCTTTATCAACTTCACTTGTGCACACACATGCCATGTCTATCTCCTTTACTCAAAATACACACATCTATAGCGCTTTCCACCATTCTAAGAAAAGTCTCAAAGCACTCTGACTAACTCTCTAATTCATATTCATATAAAACACACAATCTCTAATACCCTCATTAACTCACTCATTAAATCTCTATCACCCTCACTCGCATATTTACACACAATCTATATCACATTCAATCATTCACTTCTACATAGCAATCTCTCAAACCATAACTCGCACATAAACATACACTGTCTCCATCACTTTCACTCCCTGTCACATACCCAATCAACCCCCCCAATCAAGCTTTATGAGAGGTTTATTGTTCTGTGTTGACAGGTAATAACATTATAAAGGTGCAGACATAAAGAATAATATGATTGGCAAAAATCAAGCAGAGTCAGAGCTTACTTAAGTTTGGTGGCTTGAGAAGGTTCTAGAATCAGCCGCAACTGTTCACACAATTCCTGAGACAAAGGTTCTGTGATGGTGAGGTACTTCTGCCACGCTTCAGATGCTGCCATTGCCTGGAAGGAAAAAAAGGGCAGAAATTAAATTGCTAGAGCTACAGACATGAACAATTTAAATATTTACATCAAGTGAACAAAAACATTTCTAGTGTGGTAATTTTTAAAATATCGGTGTCTCTCAAACCAAAGCAAAGTACACCTTTAACATTGACCGTTGACCTCTGATTTTCTTTACTTAAAAGTCTCAAGGGGATTGCAGAGTAGTTAAAAGTTTATACCCCGATTTCAGCCCACATATGGCATTTCAGTTATTTGCTTGAAAGTAAAGTTAGTCCCGAACCCATGACTGGGTATTGGGGAATTAGGGGTAGAGCCCTAATTATACTAAGCATACGGCATAATGTGGTAGTTTGCCATTGCTTTCCACGCCGA
>JAOYNN010059995.1:0-12251 GCA_025770095.1 Goniobranchus kuniei | reverse complement strand
ATGACCTCAACAGAAATGGCCAAATTCTGTCCTGGAGGAAAGATTACACAGATAGAATGTGTGGATGCCCAGACATTAGATGACTTTGCTAGTCTGGTAGAAGCCACTTGTACTGTAGAAGACGGCTTGGATTGTGCACCAGATCCAGTGTTAGGCTTACCATGCCATGACTACAAGATCAGATACATGTGCACTTGTTCAGGTATGTATTTTTGCTGGTTTTAACCACTTGAAAGACTAGGATTCTTTAAAGTAATACTCATCTTTGAGCCTATGTTCTTAAAAAATGCATAATGACATTGTATGAGACTAGTAAGCAATGAAATGTAAGCAATTGCAGATGAATAATTTATTAGTTACTTGATTTTTGGTTGCTTTTTGCTATGATTTCTTCGTTGACCTTTTATGGCTGAGTAAATTTCCTTAAAGAAGGCATACTGACATTATATGAGACTAGCTAGCAATTCAATCTGAGCAATTGAAAATGGCTTGATGAAGTGTCAGATAAATAGCCAGCACCAATGGGCCTCTTGATGTTGATTAATTTGGTTTGCATCTGGCATAGGATGGAGTCAAGAGTGATGTCAAACCTTATGTGTCACTGTATAAAAAGTGATATTGATAAATAGACATTTTTACAATGCTTCAAAAATTTTATTTCTAGAAGAAGAAGTGGGGAATTGTCACATCACAGATTTGACATTTTATATTTTCAGGAGTTCCAACTGCTTTAAAGACCAGTACCTCTATTGTTCCAATCAAAACAACTCCAACTCCAAAAGCACCTCCCACTTCAACAACACAAAAAGTACCTAGTACCACAAGTCCAAATACAAGTAAGTGACAATAAAGTAGACACACTTCCAGAGCTGTCCTCATTTTTGATATTGGTGGATGAAAGGATAGAGACAAAGGAAAACACTTATTTGAAGTCTTCTGACAAATAAAAGCTCTTTGTTCAAGTCTGTACCTTGTAAATTGTGCTAGAGGAGTAAAGGGATTTGAATCAACAGAATCTATTTTATGAGTATGGCAGTACAAAAGAAGCATAATAGATATCCCCAGACATTAACTGGTATGTAATAAAGATGATGAAATTAAAACAAATGTCATCAACAAAGAATAAAGAACCTGATAGCTTATTTTCAGAGCTGAATAATTGTATGAGTACTTGAATACATGCAATAATCTATACCTACATTTACGTATAATAAATGATCATGATAAGCTTATTAGATATTTCTTTAAATAAATTCCGCCCTGAACTGTAACGAACAAGGAGAAAACATTTCCACGACTCAGTCAGAAACTAATTGATGAATTTTTAAAAAAAAATGTTAACATGTAAATGCTATTATCTACAAGATAGATTGAGGTTATCTGTATGTCATATCATGAATATAAATATCTGACAGTTTTTTTATTACCATTTTATGGGTGTAACAGTTAATTAATTAGGCACCTTTTTATTTAATTTTCAAATCTGGTTGTGATTTCTATTTTTTTTTAAATTTAAGATGTAGCCTCTTGTGGCTGGACAAACTGGATGAGTGCCAGTCAGCCAGGAATGATGGGAGAGGAAGAGACTATTAATAAATTGCGTCAGCAGTTCTCTTTCTGTGGCACTTCAGACATCACTGCTGTTGAGTGCCGGGATGTAGCCAGCAAGAAAACTGCTCAGGCTTTGGGACAGGTTGATTCTTATATCATTCTCTACTATTTAATTAAAGTTTGTTGGGGTTTTTTTTTAGCCAAGAAAGACTAGAACAATTTTCAAAATGCATAGAAATTGAGATGGTGGGAATTATAGAAGATGGTACGTTTTTCAGTGGGTGTTTTGGGGTTGGACAAGATTAGGAATGTGCATGTCAGGGAGGATACTTGGGTAGGTAGGTTTGCATATGAAATGAGTCTACATTGAGATGGTTCAGGCATGCTTATTGGAGGGATAAGGAAAAGAATTTTACAGATGACAATATGACTTTAAGGGAAAGATGAAGACCCAAGAATTAGATGTATGGATGGAATCAATGGGGTTATGACTGTTCTTGATGAGAGAGAGGAGGATACATTGAACAAGACTGGCTGGAAACAGAATATCGTATATGATGCCCACTAACAGTATAAATAGACAGAAAATGAGAAGAATTATAAACAGGAGATTTGATATGACATAGCATTCCTGCTTTAAATATCACAAATTGTATCAGAACTTTAGATAGTCTTCTATGCAAATGCTACTCTTTGGAGCAGGTATTTAGCCTACTCCTAGCACTCCTGCGCTTTTGTCAAAGAGGGAGTTGATATCAAAGTTCATGGATACAAATATGGTTCAGAGTAATAATTGCATAATATAGGACACTGATTTTATTCTATGCAATACAATCAAATGCGTATCTCAATTTTCATGTAGTTCAACTGATTTGCCTGTTAAAGTTGTATTGTGCTGTGCTTTTTGTTGTTTTTTTTCTTTTGCTCTAAAATTTGTTAAGATAGAGAAATGGCCCTAGTTATACTCATACGGCTTCAACATCATATACTTCTTCAACATACACTTATATCTCATATGATAAAAATTTTCAGTTATTCTTGTCGTTTTGTTTCCCAGGTAAATGTCCTTTGTGGTCTGGAATTTAGTGGTCTAACCTGCTTTAGCTTCGACCAGCCAAGTGGTCAGTGCAAAGATTATGAAGTACGGTTCCTTTGTGAACCAAAGGGTATTGCCTGTGGTTCATCTCCTGGTTTTACCACGCCCATGCCACCTGCAGCATCCACAATGAAGCCATCAACAACAGGTAATGCCACAAATATTATGTAGCAATAATTTATTTTTTGATGTAATGAATGCAATAAAGGTCAAATGTTTTGCATCAGATGGAGATGATGATTTGAATTATGGTATTAGGTATTTTGAAAGTTATATCCAAGGTTTTCTGAGACACAAGATTGTGGGACAAAATGCCAGCCTCCAGCTAAAACATTGAAAATCTAGACTTCTTCAAGATCACTCTGCAGTTAAGTATTCTGATCGAAGAAATAACAATTTAGTATTTAACAAGTTTCAGTTTTAGCATGTGCATAAAAGTACTCATAATCATTCTGAGTTCGTCTGTACCTTTGAAGAAGAACAAGAAAGCTACTTCAAATGACAAAAACATTTCGATGAGATGAGGAATTCAAATATTCGATCATCAAACTATCATTAGATTTGAAAGCTTCATTCTTTCAACCTTTTCTTTACTTATGGCAGTGAAAACAACTATCCCGACTGCAAACTCAGCAGACGTCTGCACACCAGGCTGGTCATCTTGGATCAATGAGGATTCTCCTGATATTGATTTTGAGGACCATGAACAAATGACCTCAACAGAAATGGCCAAATTCTGTCCTGGAGGAAAGATTACACAGATAGAATGTGTGGATGCCCAGACATTGGATGACTTTGCTAGTCTGGTAGAAGCCACTTGTACTGTAGAAGATGGCTTGGATTGTGCACCTGATCCAGTGTTAGGCTTACCATGCCATGACTACAAGATCAGATACATGTGCACTTGCTCAAGTGAGTTGCAATCAGCCAGAATGTTAAAGCCAATTTCCGCTTAATAAAGTTTAAACATGTCACTTTTTTAAATAACGGGTATATAGAATCTGACTTCATACCTACTTTTTTAAAGTTTTTTAAAGATTTCTGAACGTCTAGAGATATGTATGTGTTTATCATTTGTGTTGTTTTTCAAAATTGTAAGTTGTAAGTCATTATTTAAAATGTTTAGACATTTGAGAAAATTTAAAACATGGTCAATATTGAAAATTGTTCTTCTTCCTTCATCCTTCTTCAAACTTTCTCTTCTTCTTCTTCTTCCTCCGCCTCCTTGTCTTCCTCCTCCTCTTCCTCCTTTTGCCTTTACACTTCTCCACAACAGATCCTTTGTCTCTAACTGGTCCCCTTCACTACAGTCTTCTCATGGCAAACAGGTATTATTTCTCCCTTAATTGCATCACACACATTCTTTTAGTTCTCTTTCTTTTCCCCTTACCTTGATAGTGACATCTTTTGCAGCCTGGGCAACCGATTTGCAATGTTCAACATTGAGGGTGCATGCTCACTCATTCTTCACACTCATTTTTGCAATAGAATTAGTTTAATTACACAAACTTATTAATAGAGAAATTTATTACATACTTCCCCTTAGGCTCAAGGAAGCGACGCAGTTTGGGAAATGTTCTCCCTCTGTTTACCTCATTTAAGAGACAGACAGTAAAACAAGCCACATTGCCATCTCATATACCAGGTGAATAGAATAATCTTAGAGTTAGAACACTTAAAGTTAACACTGAGTTGAGAAGGTGTTTCTAATTGGATGTAGTTGTGTAAAAATAACTTGCCTTGAAACTCTTTCTTTTTACTCTCAGAAAAGTCACCATTGAAAGCAATAGTTTTTTACTCTCCAGATCAATTAAGCTATCTTTGTAATGGTTCTTTTCTTATAAACATTTTGTGAAATAGTTACTGCAGATCGATTTTAGTTAATTTGTTTTAGTTTATCAAATGCTTACTCTCTATATCTTAACCCCCATTTCTTTTATCAAATATATTTTCTATTTTCAATCCATAAATTTCAAAAGATGGACATTGTCTGCATCTCAAGAGCATTAGTAAATTATGCTCCCTTTAGATAGATCTGTCTAAATTAAAGGTAAAAACAAAAGGAAATCTACTCTTCTAGTAAAAGCAGCAAGTCTGTTTACATGATTTATGTGTTTTTGTTCAGCTGAATGTGAGAAAGAAATGGGCATGAAAGACGGAAGGATAGGGCCTGGCATGATCACGGCATCCTCATCATGGGATGACCAGCATGCTCCTTACCGAGCCCGGCTTTACTCCAGAGGAAGTTGGCTAGCAGCGACAGATAACAATCATCAGTATATCCAGGTGAGAGGAATGTTTACATCTTCTTTTCTTACCAACGAACAATCTTTCTTCTTGTACAATGTCAAATTCCTTTCTCTTTGCACGATCTTGCTGATGTTTTTTTATTTGTTGTAATTTGTTCGTTCTTTTTGTTTTTTATTTTGTTCTGGTTTTCTTGGTTCTAAAGCTCATTTCTCTGTCTCAGTACATTTGTTGTCGTACATCCAATATATATCCTAGAAATTAAAGATATTTCCATTTTAAAATTAGTGGGCAAAGGCAGGATTTCTTGCTTTTAAGTCTTCAGAGAAAGTTTACAAGTGTACTAGAGCTTCCTGATGTCTTTTTTTTTTTTCATTTAAGCTTTGTCTCCATACTGAAGGAAGGTTCAATGTCCCATTTTCCTATTTACAGTAATTCAGTCAATCTTATAATCAATTTTTAATCTGCTACCCAGGTTGATTTCCACTCATCTGTGTACTTGACTGGAGTTACCATTCAAGGTCGACCTGATGCCCCTTCATTTGTTTCTTCCTACAAAGTTTTCTTCAGTAGTGATGGAATCAAATGGAACTCTTACAGTGAAGAGATGGATAAAGAAAAGGTATCTTTTGATTTCAGGTGTGGTTTAATAAATGGGCTTGACCTTCGTCAAGCATTTTATTTTGTGGATATGTGTCCGTATTTTTATGTTCAATTCATTCTTTGTACTCCACGATGATATTTTGGCCCAGGTTTTAAGCTGACTCCCATTCATGAACAAGCCCCCAACATGGAGCAAAGTATGTTATTTAGTCAGTTTTCATGGCCGCTTGTTATCTGACAAAGCATTAGGTGTCAGATTTTGTTCCCCTCCGGCGGAGCATTCCAGAGGTGAGACATATCTCAGTGGCATTGACTAGGTTGGACAAGAATAAAAAGAAAAAGAAAAAGAAGTAAAATAAAATACAACTTTATTCATCCCCGAAGGGAGATTTGTTTTGGCTTATAACTGAAAACTGAGTGTCAGTCAAAGGAACAGCTTTGCAAAGTGAAGGCAATTGGTGTTAGTAATCTTGCCCAAGAGTTAACTCACAATGCCCTTACCAGGATACGAGCCTGAGACCTTTCAGTTTCAAGCCCAACACACTAATTCTCACTTGGACATATCAATAAAAACAAAAACAAGAATTAAATTAGAGCTTTTACATCGTGTTAAATCCACCAAGCGCTTGAAGTGCTGTACAAATGTTCCCTGACAGGCCTTTTTCCAACCAAATACCTTTTTAATTCCACGTGGAGTATACAGAGAGGTAACCATTTTACAGACGCACTTGCTCTGCATACTGATAAGATCTCCCTCTGCATATGATCGGATACTCAATAACACCTGCATGGGGTGAGGAAGTGTGTTAAATACCCTTTCCGAAATACTACACAGTGTCACGTTGCAGCTCAGATTTGAACTCAGAGCCTCGTAGCTACTCAGAAACGCTGCCACACAGCCTAGCATTCTCTTGCCAATGAAATCTTCATGTGTACATTGAGAATGCCTGAACCATCTCATTCTAGACTTACTATTTTGTCTCTAAATCTGCCTATCTGGGTATTCTCCCTAGTGGCAACATTTTTGGTTTTGCCCAACCTCATCACAACCTGCCTAGACATATAACATCTTCATTTCTGACCGCTCTCCCCACCTCCCACCCCTCCCAACAGCTGTACTAGCTTGGTGTGGTTTTTGAAAAATATTTTCTGTGTTAGGTATACAAATGGTTTTCCTGATGCCTCTGTAATCAGAATTAATTCTCCCTGTCCAATATCGCCCAAAGAAAAACTAGATCACAAAACATTTTTTTTATTTTTGTTGTTGTTGTGTTCTTATTGATGACCTGATTACATTTTTGCTTCCAGGTGTTTAATGGAAATGCAGACACTAATGTGCCTGTAACAAACTTTTTCATTCATCCGGTGCATACACGTTTTATTAGGATTAACCCAGTGACCTGGCATGGTCGTATTGCCCTCCGTTTTGAATTGCAGGGATGTTTCCAACATTATCCTGGTAAGTTTAAGCCTTTATGAGGATAGACACTAAACAGATACAACTATTAAGCTGAAAAATGCTATCAAAAGAACAATATTGATGTTTCCAGCATTTATGCTGGTAAGGTAAGCCCTTCGGAGGAAAATCAACAAACAACTATAACTATTAAGCTGAAAAATGCTATCAAAAGAACAATATTGATGTTTCCAGCATTATCCTGGTAAGTTGAGCCCTTATGAGTAAAATCACTAAACATATACAACTATTAACCTGAAAAATGCTATCAAAAGAACAATATTGATGTTTCCAGCATTATCCTGGTAAGTTGAGCCCTTATGAAAGCTGAAAAATGCTATCAAAAGAGCAATATTGATGTTTCCAGCATTATCCTGCTAAGTTAAGCCCTTATGAGGAAAATCACTGAACAAATACAACTCGTAAGCTGACAAATGCTATCAAAAGAATAATAGTGATGTTTCCAGCATTATCGTGGTAAGTTGAGCCCTTCTGAGGAAAATCACTAAACAAATACAACTATTAGGCTGAAAAATGCTATCAAAAGAACAATATTGATGTTCCCAGCATTATCCTGCTAAGTTGAGCCCTTAGGAGGAAAGACAATAAACAAATACAACTATTAAGCTGAAAAATGCTATCAAAAGAACAATATTGATGTTTCCATCATTATCCTGATAAGTTGAGCCCTTAGGAGGAAAGACACTAAACAATTACAACTATTAAGCTGAAAAATGCTGTCAAAGAACAATATTGATGTTTCCAGCATTATCCTGGTAAGCTGAGCCCTTATGAGGAAAGACACTAAACAAAACAACTATTAAGCTGAAAAATGCTATCAAAAGAACAATAGTGATGTTTCCAGATTATCCTAGTAAGCTGAGCCCTTATGAGGAAAGACACTAAACAAAACAACTATTAAGCCGACAAATGCTATCAAAAGAACAATATTGATGTTTCCAGCATTATCCTGGTAGGTCAAGCCCCAATGAGAAACAAAATATTAAAGAAATACAACCATTAAGCTGAAAAGTGTTGTCACAAAATCAGAGTATTATTCTTTCAATCATAAAGCAAAAGCTCAATTAGATTTTAAAAGCAAGTGGCTGTATGCTGGTAATTTAAAATCAAAACTGCTTAGTGCACTGACCGAATTCATTAAAAGATATAGAATTGAATTGAATTGCCATTTTTATCCTTTAACACTGATATTGCCACATCCATGAAGACAACTTTGTAATTAATTTTTCTGTTGCTCCCTTATCTGTAATCAGTTAATTGTTTTTATTGTTCCTTTCTATCAGAGGTCAAACAAGACCAACTTTCTTTCATACCAGCTGATATTCATGGTATATCTCATGAAGGTACGGACAATTTCAAAAAGTTTTAAAATTTAATAACTGTTTCACTTTCAGATGTTAACTTGACAAAGAGGTAGAATTGAGAAGATCTACATATTCCAGAAAAGAATACACTTTAAAAAAAACATTGAATGTATCGTTTCACCTCTTCTGTCTCTCTTCAAATGATTATTCAGATAAGTTCATGTCTTTTGTTCTAAATGAGGTAATTTTGAATGCTCTTTTTTTTGTGACATGGTGAGACACAAAAGTCATACAACTAAAAAAAAACACCCCATAAATCTCTGTATCAAATAAATCTCTTTGGTTCAAAAACTATATGATTTCTCTCTATATACATTCTCTTATTTTTTTTCATTATCACATCATCATTTTGTTTTACTCATGTTTATGATCATCATTATTATTATGATGATTATTATTATGATGATGATGATGATATTGATGATGATGATGATGATGATTATTATTAATAATAATAATAATATTATTATTATCAATATTATTATTATTATTATCATTATCATTATTATTATCATTATTATTATTATTATTATTATTATTATTTTAACATGAAGTGAAGAGATGATGCCATTTTCATTAATGGGATATAATCATAGATATGATTACATTTTCCATTTAGATTCCTGCATCACATGGATGGATTGGATGGATCTATCACAACCAGGCTTGGCAGATCGTAATGACATTGAGGCCATAGCTGACATTATTGAGACTTCCACATGCAAAGATCCAGTAGCGATTGAGTGTAGAACTGCCACACCCGACCACACATCGTCCAGAAAGGTTCACCAGAAAGTGGAATGCAACCTTTGGACGGGACTCAGGTGTTTGGCATCTGAGAATAAAGAGCCCATGTGTTACAATTATGAGACACGCCTTGGCTGTCTTAAACAATCATCTGAATGTGGTATGTATCATAATTTCTATTGATATGCCTTCTACTAATCTTTTAAGAATTACTTAGATGGAGATGGGGATAATTATGTGAAGAGACCTAACTACTCATTTCATTCTTAAGGTGGAGAGTGAGAAAAATTGTCTGAATAGTCCCAGCTACCCATTTTGTACTTAGGTGGAGATGGGAAAAATTATCTGAATAGACCTAACTACCAATCTTACACTTAAATTGAGGAGGAAAATTGTCTCAATAGACCTAGCTAACCATTTTATACTGAGGTAGAGACAGGGAAAATCATCTAAACGGACCTAGCTAGAAGGGAAACACTGTCTGAATCGCCCTAACTACCAATGGTATACGGTACAGAGATGGAAACTTGTCTGAATAGACGTAGCTACCCACCTTTAACCTGGATGAAGAGGAGTAAAATTGTCTGAAAAGTGCCAATTACTCATCTGACACCTGGGTGTAGAGGTGAAAACTGGCTGAATAATGCTAGCAATGTTGCAAATAACTTTATACCCTGCTGCAAAGAAGGAAAATTGTACGTAAAGTGCTTATTGCTCATCAGACACCTGGAGAGAGAGGTGAAAATTGGCTGAATAATGCTAGCAACCACCTTTGCCCTTGGGTAGAGAGAAGGAAGATTGTTTAGGAATACCTAAACATCTTACACCTGGATGGAGGGGGGAAAGTTATATAAAAGGTCAACAACCACATTAGTAAATGCAACATCTGGATTCAAACCACAGACTTCAGACTCTGCAGTCTATAGCCCTAATCATCTGGCCAATGTGCCACTCATGCCATGTTATTAACAATATGAAAAGAGAAAGTTTAAGATTATCTTACTGGGCTACATTAATTTGTTTCTGTCGAAATATTTCTTTTTAAGCATCACCAACTCATCTTCGATCTGAGGAACACAAAAACAGTGGTAAATCTAGATCGGTGTGCTTCCCTGGACTTGACACAACACATTGTCCAAAACATGGATGTTCTGAAGGCTTCTTCTGTAATGGAACACATTGTGTAGTCAGAAATGAATGTCCATGTGCTATTGGCAAAAATATTGTACGGGTAAGTGGTCTTAAGCACCCTTATTTAGACAAATTAATTTTTGTTAGAGTATTCCTGAGTGAAATAACATAGGTAATGATAATGACTTTAAGCTCTTTTAGATAGAGTTTCTGCATTTGATGAATTTTTTTTTTTAATATTGAATTAATTTTTAAGGAAACAAAACCTCAACAAATGTCATTGCAAGTACAGATATACTAAATTGAATTCTGTTATGTACATGCTGCTCCTTTCTTTCCTCCTAAAGCCTGGTGTTGTGTCAAGAAATGAGAAATGTGAGACATGTCAGTGTCTTGGTGGAGAAATCATCTGCATGCCAAAATCATGTCCTCCATGTCAAGCAGTATGTACAAATTGGCTTTTTCTACTGGAAAATATCTGTATATACTTTCCTCAAATTTGATTATAATGAAAGTAGAGTTTGGCCTGAAAAACACTTTATTTATCAGCACATGTAGGCCTAATCCAATTTTTGTCATTTGATGCATTTTAGTAACCTGAAACACTTCTTAATGCTTCAAAAGTGAATAAAATGTGCCATTCTTGTTCAAACCTCAAACGTCTTTATATATAAGATCAGTAATGAGAAAACTCTGAACTCTACAGCAAACTCTTTTTTGGTGAACCAAATCATGACCCTTTTCCATCTTTCTATCTCAAAGGGAAATCCCATTTTGAACACAGAAACTTGCTCTTGTGAGTGTGAGAGTTGCTTAGGAGGAGAATTTCAGTGCAATACAGGACTTTGTATTCCATCCCACAAGAGGTGTGATGGTGTTATAGATTGTGATGATGATGAGCATAATTGTCGTAAGTACCTGAATTTTATTACCTCTGTTAGTCTTAGTCTTATTTCTACTTACTTCATCACAATTTTCTATCTTATATATTTTTTCAATGCTCAGCCAAAAGTCAAAATATTGTCAGAACTACACGTATATATTAATAATCTTATTCTAGAAATAGATATACATGAATCAAAAAAGTAACAAGTTTTGAAATGAAAATCAGGAAGAGATGTATAAGCAAGCTATATAATTTCCAAACAAAAAGTACAATAATGGACAGCTTTTCATAGCCTGACAGCTTATTGCCACTATTGTTGTGAAAAAGAGTTTTGTGCTTTTCTATACCCTGTGTGTGCATCAGTGTGTGTGTGTGTATGTGTTTGTGTGTATGACCTTACAAATGGATATTCGAAAGCTGACTTAATTCAGTTAAGAGATGGAAGAATATATTATATGAAACCCCAACATATATTTGACACTCCCTCTTTTCACAGCCTATGTGCCAACCTTCATGCCTCCAACACATAAGGAGCTTATTCAAGAGCTTGGTTTCTTTACTCCAAATACAAGTCAGAAACTTCTAGTGCCATCAGGTGGGTCGAAGTGACTTGTTATGTGAGAGGAAAGGGTTTCATTTTACAAGAATCACTGTACTTGTGTGATAGAAAAAAATTTAGATGTGAAAGGAGAAGAAGAAAAAATATTAACCCCATACAATAATTTAATCAAACACTCACATTTAGTCAAAGGAATCATTTATTTGCAAGTTAAGACAAATCTAATCAAAAGCATTTCATTATCTTATGATTCAAGAAGAAAATCAATAATACAGGAAGATTTCAAAGCAATAGTACAGCATCTACCAACAGCTTTCACGTTTTTTGTTCAATGGAAAAATGTAAAAAGTTGATGACAATAATTAATGTGATGAAAGCTCTAGTGGTTCCTTTTTCTTCATATGACTGTTTAAATTAGAACAAGACTTTATAATTGTCAGTCTGCAAAGGGCATTAAACACATAAACCTTTAACTAGTTACATATACCACACACACAAGTTGAACAGATGATTCTAAAGCTAGGTTGGCAATGTATGAACTGCTCTTGGTGCACTTCCATGTGAGAATTTGTTTGATCATATGGCTTTTG
>JAOYNN010059994.1:0-18293 GCA_025770095.1 Goniobranchus kuniei | reverse complement strand
CTGTAAATTGACCCTATGATTATTGATTTGTTGTTGTTTATTTCAATTTTACAAAACACGCATTCATTTTTGTTATTGTTACTTTGGATCTGTTCGGTCTCAATATTTTTGTTTATTGCAATTAAACACCTCCTCCTGTTGTGCCTGTGCTCCTATCCTTTCTGTAAATGTTATAGCTGTCTAGAAGAAGCTCTGCATTGTTTATTTTTGGGGAGAGCCATGATTCTGTACCTAAAACTATGTCTGGTTTATATTCATTTACCAAATGTTGGAATTCAGCTTTTTTGTTGTTTATGCTCTGGAAATTTATCACACGACTACTTTTGGGTATCCATGGACCTTATTTGAACCCAGTTTTGAAGATTTTATTACATATTTGAGAATTGGAACCTTCACTGCCGGGTTTCCCCTTAAACAGTTGTCTCACTATATGATTTTGGAAAATTAACAATAATGAACAAAGTCAATGTCTATCAGATAATAACATTTCCAATCTTAATCATAGTTCTCTTAACACCTTCAACAGAATTAAAATTTGCATTAACACTTAATAAACCTACATTATTTTTCTTAATGAAAAATCACTTTGGGACATATATGAATACAATTTGACAAAACATTGTGGCGAGTCTCACACAAAACAATTAAATAATATTCAAAAGTTAAAAAAAATAAACACAGACCTTGCAACAAGTTTGGCAGAAGGGGTAAAAACTCTTGATACAGAAGATCATGGCTGCCTCCCCCAATTGATCTGAACAAAGCTCTAAGCAGTAAGAAATAGTTGTATGGCTCATTTGCAGACAGAGCTAGCTCCATGGAGCGATTTACAATGGTGTGCAAATGTGGCTGGGAAGAAAAAATTAATATAAGAAAAGCCAATTTTATGACCTATAACCTGATAAGAGAAATTTTTCAACAAAGGATTGTGGGTTCACAGCAATTTTACCTCCAAGGAAATAAACGGATCATGCTAGTAAAATATTTATTAACATAAATGAATTTATTTTCTTTTCAACCCATCTTATTCTGTACCTGACATTTTTTTCAATTCCTTTAACCTTGCAACCATGAGGTGGAAAAGATAAAAAACGTATCTCAAATTCCACCCCCCGAACACACACACACACACACACACACACACACACACACACACACACACACACACACACACACCACACAAACATATACACAAACCTTTTCCCAAGATTTTGCAAAAACAAAAGGGTTTTTTTGGAAACAATACAAAAATTACCCTCAACATTAGTTCATTCTCTGCAGCAAACAATGACACAGATCCAAAAACCATCTTGAACAGCTTCAGATAGAGATTTGAGCGCTCAACATTTGCTGTAGAAGAAAAGTTTTCATTAAAAATAGAAATTTGTAAAACAAAAATGTTGTCAGAAGTCAATATAAAATTTAACCATGCAAAATAGAAATTGTATGTCTGCTATCACCTCGAAATAATGTATTATATCCATATGCATTACTGTTGACTAATTCTCACTACATAAATAATTATTAGATAACTCAAATTACTCTCTTTATAAAACATATGCCTTAGTGTTATCCATTTTACAACTACTGATGGCAGTTACTAGTCTAAATATATCAAAAACACCAAAATCTTATAGAGCAAAAGAACCAAAATGGAAGAGACTTACATCCCATTTCATGAATACGCTCAAGAAGATACTCAACAAGTATCGTGGCAAATGTTGCAGACGTTGAGGTGTGTGCCAGAAATGAATTGGCAACAATCTGGTAAATGAAAAAGAAATTTCTTTTGATATGTAATGGCTTTCTTTACAGTTTTCTCTTCAACCTGGAGGCAAGAGGCCCTTCTAGTTAAATCATAACGGTGCATTTGAAATTTCATTTATCTCACTGTCACAACCATAGACACAAAGTTTTTATGAACCAATACATATCCTAAGACTTTTATCTAAGTACAGTATGGGCAAGAGATCCAGCTTGACAAGGATATGGTTTAAACCTGGTGGTGCCTTATTCCCATCTAAGTAATGTGAGGGAGAAATCGTATACAAGGTATTTCGATACCTTATCACCCCTTTGGCGAGACGATCTGAGGCGGGGCATGATAAAAAAAAATTTATACTATTCGAAAGCTTGACTATTTGCTATCTCAAACCCAAATTTTCATAGGCCAGTTCTTTTTTTAGACTGATGGATGTGTTTTCTTTGAATATTGGTATTTTTTGTTTGGTACCCAATTTTAGAAAAAGAAACACCTCAAGTCCATTTTTTTAGAACAAAGAGTGGCCAGGATCATCACCAAATTTTAATGCTTGTGAACATTCAGGTTCTACAATAAAAGCCAGAGTTGGAAAACCATTATGAACTCTAAAGACAATCTTCACACTACTTTCGTAAGAATTTTAGATGACAAGGAAGTTGAAACTGAACTTTTCATTTCTCTTCTGGAGTCGTAAACTGCTCATCTACATGCTGTCAGGAAAGCTTGTAGTAGACACACTAAATACTTTTAAAAATGAGTGAAATTTTGCATTTGAGATTCAAAAGAGTGTACATCAAAACGTATGTTGTTGGTTTTATGTCAGCTGTTCTGGGTTTGTTTGGCCAAGGGGGGGTTAAGGTATCGAAACACTCTGTAAATTGCTTTTACCAAGGAAAATAATTTCAGATCTAGTTTTGTTAGAATTTGAACCAAGCTGTTAGCTCAGGGCTTTCAAGCTGACCCCTTTATCACTTTTCCATAAAGCCTGAACCTGCTATGTGTGCATCTCGGGTTCACAGTCTGATCTTTCTAGAATCTTTTTCCTGATGAATGCATCTTGAAAAATTTGAAATTCTTTAGAAAGAATGACAAAGCAAAGAGCAAAGGATTGTATCAACTTCTTTTCAGAACTAGTGTTTCATGTAAAATCACATTTCAGTGACCTTACTTTCAACTTTAAATGGAGAGATTTGGTATTTGGTGAAAGAATATCATAACATAAATGTCATAATATTGACCTTTAATTTATAATCAAAAAAATTAAAGAAAATCAACACCACAAAAAAAGAGAAACATAAACAACAAAAGACAACTACCTGAAGGGCAAAGTTTCCATGAATTCTGTCTACCATATACTATAGGAATAAAAAGAAAAGCAACAACAATGGATTAATTTGAGAGAAAGTGAATGTACGGTTTCTACATCATTCAAATTCAGGAAATTATAGATCTTTTTTTTTTGTATGACCTTTGAAACTGTTTCACATACCTAGAAATAATACATGTATTCTACAAGTTTATTTTTGTTTTACTTCAAGACACAGACATGTTATAAATAAACATATAAAAATCCCAATCATAGCACTTAATATTTCCAATCATCCCATATACACATAAGACTGAATTTCTGATTGATCTCAGAGAAGAACTTGAAAGAATATGCAGGAATAAATAAAATCAACTAGACATGTAAAACTTTAATTTTCAAGTGACATTTCAAAGAAACAGTTTTTTTCTTCAGATTTTTCTCTCAGGATTCCATCTTCTATTAATTAAGAGTCTCTTCCTTTTTTTCTGTCTTGTTTCATTGCTTATGGATTTATACTATATAAGGAGACATTTTTAATGGAAGAGAAAACTTCAAAGAAAATATTACCTCAATAACTGATGAGAATATCTCTTTGAAAGAAATAGGTGTCAGCATTGTGAACTGTAATTCAGAAAAACAAGAAAAATATTATTATTTGTACTATAATGGTGATACATGTACTAAACAGATAGAAGACAATGGTGTATCAATGCTTTCATTCAAGGTATACAAAATCTAAATAACTCAATTGTGGCAAAAGCTATACAGATTTTTTGGGTTAATTTTATGACTTACAATTCCTGCAAAATGTTCAAGGGCCTCCTTCTCCTCTTTGACTTTCACTGTCTGCAAACTAAATTTGGAGAAAAATGTAAGAGGGATTTAATAACAAAGATTTTAATCTTTGCACAGTTCCCCTTCCCCTATTCCTCAGACATAGTTTTTCAATTTAAAGCAATTTTCACTACATTTAGAAAGTGTGGAACATTTATGATCTGGCCTAAAATTGTATATCTTGCATCGACATGTTTTTAAGTTCATGATGTATCAGAGCATTTATGGTGAAAGCTGTTTTTCATGACCAATTAAAATGATGAATACATTCTGTAAAAAGTTTGAGAAATTTCTATCATAATGAAAAGAGGCATACAAACAGGTTACTATGCAGCAGATACCTTGGCGAGCGTACATAAAGGCCCCCATTAGGGTTGACACAGATGGTGTAAATGTCCAATGCTTTGAGAGCATACTTGAGGAGCCGCACGTACACTAAAATTTCTTTGGGTAAAAACTGCTTGCTGTTACCTGTGATATATACAATGATTGAAATACTGCACAGATTGAAGAAAATTGTTGTTTAAAATTTATAAAGGGGAAAATGACTAAAACAAAAATAAAATAATCTATCAGAGTAGTATTGATAAAAACACAAACTTTACAGAAAATGTCTCCTCCTGAAAGTGTCCTGATTAATCCCTCTTGAAAGTCTAAGACTTAATGTATTGTTTATCATTTCATCACATTTTCCTGGCACTGCTGTCATGCAAGGCTCTGCTCTAGAAATTAAAGATCATCAAGCATGACTCTTTTTAAGTAAACTAGCTGGAAACCCCATTCTTCGAATATAGAAATCTAGATCTCCATCTAAATTGTCTATAGGCTCTGGGTGTAGAATCTAGATCTAGATCTACATCTAAGTCTATCTAGATTTATCCGTCCTCAATCTTTTTAGATTTCATTAACATTAGACCTAATCTTGCCGAGGACTGGCGTCATGCATGATAACAATCTCAAATTCATACCTGCATTCTGATCTCCCACATCAGGGTTCTTATATCTCTGTAAGTGAGAGAAAGTCTTTTCTTTCTTTAAGGAGTAATTCTAGTAGGCTTCCTCTGCCTAGTGACATGCAAATGGGAAAAGCCTTGCGATGCAGGTAGACCTAGACCTTTTTTATGAATGTGAACCTTCCAGTACATTTTGGTGCTAAGGGGTGTCAATCATGGCTGACATTGTGTTTCTTTTGTTCAAAGAGATAGGCCTAATACTATGTCAGCAGCAAATGACTTCAGTGGACCCCAAAGGATTGAAATTAACGTTAACAGGTCTAAAATTGTTTTTCTTCTTACAAATTTGATCCAAATATAGATGCCAACCATAAACCTACGTGCCATGTTGAGGATACTGGCAAAATTTCCTATTTTTTCATTGCGTCGTGTCTGAGAATAAAATTATACACGTTTGGCTTCAGGTTTGTTAGTGGTAAGATGTTCATTGTTCTAATGCTATTACCAAAAATAATTTTTAAAAATTATACCCAAAAAAGAAAATAGTACAGTCCAAAACATTTTCATTTTCAAATTGAAAACACAATTTTCAAAGTGAAGTGGTAGGTTTTCTGCATCTAGTCTGATTCTACAAAATAAAACTGTAGGGTACCTCCACTGTAGGACTTGCAACTAAGGGTGCCCCATGTAATAGTCTTCACTCCACAAACTAATGTTTTCATCAAGTTTCTGCATTCTGACACTGAGTAAGGAGTGTTGTGATTGGGAATGACACCAAAGCGCATCATGGGCTGTTGAAATGAAAAAATTCCTCCAATTAAATGAGACATCTCATCAATCTTAAAAGTGCAACAGAAAATTGGATTCAGTGAAATTTTAAAGAAAACTTGTGAAAACTTTAATCAATAAAAACTGTTCAAGTCTTCATTATATAATTCTTCACATTATTATTGCAAATGATATGTTAAGACTTGGGTTTACTTTCAGATGACCAGGATCAAACTTTCAAACCATTTTGAAAATTGATTCAATCAAAAATTATTCGGTGAACAACTTGAGATACATAGAATCTTTGTCATCAAGCAATAAAGAATGCAAAGCAGGTTCCAAAAATTTAGTTATAAACTTAGAGATACTATCCATTCTTAACAAATACTTACTTTCTCTTCTTTGTCCTTTGCTTCCACACTAGTTGTATATAAAGACTGTAGCTTTTCATCCTTTATAGAGTCTGGCAATTTCCCATCACCAGAGGCAAACAGATGCTGTGCAATCTATGACAAATGAACCAAATGATAATTTAAAAAACAAACAAACAAAAAAAAAAAAAAAAAATTTTCCATCCTGCACATTTGTTATAATATGATACTCATGTTTTATCTCATAAGCCATTTTTTTGTTTGTTTTTTTTTATTCTCAACCTTTTTTTTTAATGTAATTTATTGAATTCTCCATTTACAAATAACATAATATAAAATAATAAAATGAATTCTGAATGCTTTGGTACTTTTGAAATAAAAATATAACAATTTAAATGCATAATATCAATGCAATCTTAAATAAACCTTGATTATACACCAGACAGCAATTCTCATAACATATGTATGTAATAGTATCTTCCTTTCCTTCTTACTCAGGGATTATGCCAAATATCCTCTTTAAAAGAATTGAAATGGAACAGAATAACATCAATTCAACACTTTCCCCTTTATTTGAGATGAATTCATCATAAAATCATTCTGCGTTCACATCCATTAATCTAGAACTTTTAATATCTCACTCATTAACACCAAAATCATCTTTTTTTTCCCTTATCATTCATCAATCTAAATCTTTCACA
Organism: Goniobranchus kuniei; assembly: GCA_025770095.1. Taxonomy (NCBI): domain Eukaryota; kingdom Metazoa; phylum Mollusca; class Gastropoda; order Nudibranchia; family Chromodorididae; genus Goniobranchus; species Goniobranchus kuniei. The sequence goes on along the minus strand of JAOYNN010059994.1, from coordinate 11,595 downwards.
ATAATTCTGATATGACACTTGTTTTTTCATAACTCACTTCTCTATAAAACTTCCCATTCCAATGTTAATAAAATTCAAAATGTGACATGTTACATGTATTTACTAACACCTCTGCTCTATGATAGGCTGATATTGATGGCATGAACTAATAAAAAAAAAATAATTTCATTTTCTCTTTCGTATGAGCTCGTACAAATTTTCTTCAAAAGCCAACTCAAACGAATGAAAAACAACTCCCCCTCTTTCCCTTTCTCTATCTCTCCTCCCCCCCCCCCTCACTCCCTCTTTCTCTCGCTCTTTCTCACACACACACACACACACAATTATACTCTTTTAGTATATTATATGAAATTTTAAAAAATTCATTGAACAAAATGGGCATTACATTCTTCATCACCTGTGCAAATGTTGGGGGAGGAGGTGCTTCAGCCATCTTGAATGGTTCATTTGAAGGTTTGCTGATAAAGAATAATTAAAATAAAGCATTTTAAAAACTGCTTAATAAAAACAAAAACAAAAAAAACAAACCCAAATTCCTGCAATGGCAGTTACTGATTGGTTTACACACTTTATAAAAATCATTAACACAAGAATAAAATATTGCCATCATAGAATCAAAAGTAAAATGGTGTTAGCAACTTCGATATAAAGTAAGAACTATTGAAGGAAACAAAACTGCTAGAGTACCATCTGGCTTAAAAGGCCCATATGAGGTGACTAAGAGTGAGATAAATCTCTCCAATTGTTCTTGTGAACTGGCACACGATATATCAGCTGAATAAGTGTTGTTTCAGGCTTCTAAGATATCAATGCCATACATCCTTCTCAATGTATAAAAATTGTTGTAAGATACATCCTAAATCATACATTACTTTAAAAAAAAACAAAAAACAAAGGGAAAAAAAGGAAAGGAATGTAAAAAAACAAACAGAAAAAATGGAAAGACATGAAAAAACAAACAGAACAAAAAAACAACAATAACAAATTAAAAATAAAAAGGGTAATTGTTCAGTTTCACTTACCATTTGCTTAGTAAAAGAGGCAGTTGGACTTTTGCAATAGTTTTGAATTTAATGACAAATACTTCTGACATCCTTAGTAGAAGTTCACGTCCCTTTAAAAAATATCAGGGGAAAAAAAGGCATTCAATTTCTTTTAAAATGAAACTCTTCAACTGTTTATAATGTCTGTCTTATTGTTTAAACTAGCAGAGGGGCAAGGCCTTGCCCATGATTAAAATAAGGGAGAATCTTATAAATAAACAATTACCTTGTCCCCTTATACTTAATGAATCAAGTTACATCAACCCTTTTCAAAGCCTCTCCTACAAATACCTTTCATTGTGTAAGTTACATCACTTTGAACAGTTACCAACCACATGCATGTAAAAACTGCACAAAATCTAGAAACAGTCCTAAATTATAGGTTATATAGAAATGAAATACAAAAACGTTTAATTTATTCTGAGAGGGGAAAATAAAAAGGTTAAATTAAATAAAGAGGATTACATAAATGCTTGCCTTCCAATTTTTTTTTTTAATTGCCAATAAGGGTACTGAACTCTTGACCCTAGATGAAAAGTCCAATGCTCTACCTACTGAGGTAACTAGGCGCTTCCTTAATTTGCAAAATCAAATTATATAGTCACAGGAAGCTGCATAAAAATGTGGAGACCGGGTTTTGAAAATGAAACTGGGAAGCCTGTATTGTTTCCTTTATTTTCAATAAATAACTCTATAATACCAATGGTTTGGAAAAACATCAATTATGTTCATTTGTTATTACTGGGTATGAAATTGAAATTTCCAGGGTACACTTTAGACCTAGCTTAGTAACTCATTTTAAGACTACAATTTAAAAAATAAACAGCTTACCGTTTGATGTGAGAAATGACAGATGTAGATGGATGTCCTCAATTACTCATATGGAGGGAAAACTATATACCTCTATATAGTATGACTTTTGTCTTTTGGGTTTTTTTATGAACAATACAAGTTAACCAATATTAAAAGTACATACCAGATAAAATCTATGAAACTGAAAAATGGAAGGATGACAGAGCAATTGTGTTTTAAACTTTCTCAGATGAAATCATAAAAGACTATACTTTCATCTTTAGACAGGTCCCGGGTCATCCCGATATATGAACCCAAATATATATATAATTGTACAGGTCACTTTTGCAAAAAGTAGAGGAATTTATCATCATTGCTAACATATTTCTTAACGAAAGTAACACAGATTTAATCTTCAAGTGCTCCTCTTCAAGTTTCCCCTCAATTAAATATTACACAGTGACAAAAACAGAGAGAGCCTTCTCACATTTCCATTTTCATGTTCGCTCTCTGTACGAATGCATTCCACCAGGTTCAAGAGAAGCTTGCATGACATTATCTGAATACTGCTGGGCAATGAATCATCGTGGACGTTCTTGGAGAATAAATTAACAGCTAGAGAAAGGTCTCTCAATGACAGGTTATATCTGACATGATGTACCAAATCTGCCAAGGTGCTGTACGCCAAAGGTCTGGAAAAAAGAATAACTGTTTTTTCACTTCATGCAACACAATGGTCCAAGTTTCAAACTATTCTCTATTTACACCAACAGGATTTTAAGGGAACTAAAAATTTCAAGATATGTATTTAAATAAAATATTACTGTTTGTGCTGAATAATAATAACCTTATACATTATCTTTCAGCAGACAAACCTGAGAGATTCATATGTAGTCCATCCAGATCCAAACAGTATGTTGTCATCAAATAACTTTTCAATTGATGGAACAAATTCTGGTGATGAAAGTAAGGTACATTAGTCAGAGTTGATAATTTTGCCTTTCGGTGGGTTTTTTTTTTTCTTGTCTCTTTACACATTTTTTGGTTACCTGTCGTCTTGTACACTAAATCTATATCAATTTATACATCTGATATACACATGCACATGCATAAGTATTTGTTCTTATTTTTTAAATGCATTTGTAATTGTGTGGGCTTATAAATATACATCGAGATGGCTGTAATTAAAATTCAAGGGAAAGGTTCCTTACATGGTCTTCCTTTTGAACCAAGGTGTAATGGTACCAAGTCTGCTGGAGTAGACTTGCAACAAACCAGTATCTTGTCTGGATCATAATAAATATACATGCCACTTTCTGCAAGTGACACCAGATGTCACTGCCAATGGTCTTGGCCTCAAAGGAATTAATACTTTATCTCTTTAATGCCTTGTCTACAGAGAATGAATAAAGTAGAACGATCAAATAACTTTTTAAAAAATGAAGCCCTGTAATGCATGAATAAAGTGTGCATGTAAGTAATAAACATTCTCGATTAATTTCAAGTACTCACGATCTCTAAGGTCAGTAGAAAGAATGTGACGAGCAGCCATTAACAATTCCTTCCGCAGATGAGCAACTTCTTGTGGGCAAGAGGACATCAAGCCTAGCAGTCCTTGAACCATTTGCTGTGAGTGTTTGGCAACTTCATCCTTTAAAAATTTGCATAAAAATTTCAATGAGATTTACCAAATACTTTCTTTCGAATATATTAAACTTCTTTTAATAACCAAATGCTGTTGGTTGGTTACACAAAGACGATCAAGATGTTTCTATGGTCGCGAGTCTGTCTGCTGAGCTTGATTCGAGCCATGAACGCCTCTGACACCATTTTTTTTTCGAGGGAAGCCAGGTATAGTAAAGGAGTGTCAAGTGAGAAGATTAGTGAATTACGATATGGTCTTTTCATATTTGAGTGCAAAAAATCTCATTTATCGTGATCAAATATCACTTATTAAAGCACAGCCACGAAGTTTTGCTTCCTATAAGTCAGATGTTGTTGAAAATCTAGGCCAATAGTAAGCACTCTGTCTTGCTCGCACATCGTCATTCAGGTTGGAAATGTGCAGTTCATCTATCTTTTTAAAGCTGAATTGTATCAATGTGCACTCATCATCAAGAGAAATAGTGAAAAAATTATGCTTAATTTGACATATAATAGAACTGATTTATGTCAGGAAACCCTACCACAATCGCCGTCACAAAAGAGTCCCTACTGTTATCGGTTTTTTGCCAATCCTTCGATTAATAGGGTGCTGAAAAAAATCTTTAAAAAATACTTTTAGAAAAAATATTACTTATTCCTTCTATGAAAAAGTTTAAAAATGATTAAAGAATCTGATTCAGTCAAAAAGTGATTCTATGCCTATATCAGAGAGGAAGGATAACACAAGAATCTCTTCACCAAGATTCTGATACACCATTGTGATGAGAAACAGAAGTGGAAAAGCCAATTAGAGTTTAATGACAATGGTCAGTAAAAGCTTCTTTTAATCAATGTTGGAGTTGAAATATCTATGAAAGTTCATAGTGCATTCACATCACAGATGTTCATCTGGCAAGGCTTGGGAGACAATGACAGTGGTTGGGAGGTAAACCTTGAAGATTGGCATGTCTGGGTCGTGATCACATCAAAAGCTTTGAAAATCAAGTTTTCTTGGAACACAATTAAAAGTAATAACCCTTTATATCCTTTTCTTTCTTCAAGAAAGAAAATTAAAAGCATCTCTTACCAGCCTTTAATTAATGTTAATTTATTGGCATTCTAGTACAGAATGTGTTCTTATGCCATTTTTCAAGTTCCTATTTAGTGTTTTAAGTGTTTTTCACTTCCAAGGAGAATGCTGAAAAAGCTGCAAGCATACCTTGTAAATCTTGACAATATAGGCCAAGAATGACAGTGTTTTGATTTGAGCTGCAATGAAATCCACAAACACCTCTTTGTTAAAGGCTGGACTTGCTCTGTAAAAAATCACACAAACAAATATCAATAAACATAACTATTCTAGATTTCTGAGATAACTAATTATACATATATAAGACACAACACTGTATGACTTCTACCTGTGTTGAGCAGATGGTTGCAATGTGATTGTGTTCATAATCAAAGGAATAAATTCCATCATATCATTCTGCACTTGCTGTTTGTACATTTGATACATGAGGACCACTATGATGGGGAGTTCTGCAAACACTTTCAAACTCTGGATTCCCATTGGTATGATATTATACTGAAAATAAAGCATTTAAGAAAGGCCTGGTTAAGGGATTTGCACATTGATTACAAATCAAAGTAAAAATTAATTGAAACTAGAGAAAACTCAAATCAAGTAAATTTCTTTTTATTTTATCTTTTCTCCCAAATACTGAATCAACAACAACAAAAATGCCAGAGACAATGAGAGAAAAAAAAGACAACACACAAAATTCCATTCAAAAGTGAAAGAAAGTAACTTTAATATATAGAAAAATGACCAATAAGTTATACAAAACATGTTATAAAATCTATGTAAACTGTTATCATAGAAATGAAGTAGTAAGCAAAAATACATAAGCTAATAAAACTCTTCTCAGCAAGAGACATAATTTATTAAGCAAAAACACATAAGCCTAACAAAACTTTTCTCAGCAAGAAACATCATTTATTAAGCAAAAACACATAAGCCTAACAAAACTTTTCTCAGAAAGAGACATCATTTATTAAGCAAAAACAATTAAGCCTAACAAAACTTTTCTCAGAAAGAGACATCATTTATTAAGCAAAAACAATTAAGCCTGACAAAACTTTTCTCAGAAAGAGACATAATTTATTCTATCTTTCTACTAAGTATTTCAAGACATATTTTTCTACTAGTCAGGATTGTATACAGGTATATATTCAAAAACAACTGTTTACTGTAATAGACATCTCACCTGTACACTTTGATTTTCTGCATTCTTTTTGTCAGTTAAAACAGTTGTCACAGTGAAAATGTCTTGTAACCATACTTCAACATTGATGTCGGAGAGATCTTTCACCTTCTTCTGAGATCGAGGTTCAAAAATGCGTGACAAGTGGTTCGGTAGACTGCTGTATATACCTTTCACAAACTTCATGAATTCTGTTATCTGAAATCATTAGAGAATTGGTCAGAAAGCTTTTATCAATGTGTATACATAGAGGAAACATTCTAAACAATGTAAAAGAAGAGTGAGAATTGGGTGGACTTTCAAAAAGAGGTGGGAGGGGGAATTTACTCTCTGCAAAGGAAAGTTAAATTTGCTGAGGTCCGCTTTCGCTTTCCTATGAGATCATTAATCAAAACCATTATTCAGAGGCAACTACAATTCTTAAGACACATTTACCGCCACAAAGGTTTAGAAAATCTAGCCATAACAGGAAAAATAGAAGGCAAACGCAGGAGAGGAAGGCAGAGAATAACTTTTATTGAAAGTCTTAATTCGTGGGCAATACAAAACGGTAGCAACAATGACCTTATAAGGTTAGCTGAGGACAGGTATGAGTGGAGGAACATGATTGCCAATGACTGTTTCAGAATTGGTACCTAAAGAAGAAGAATGAGTTCATAACCAAGACTAGATCTGTGATTGCCTTTAGTATTTCTCAGCAACCCTTACTAATTAATTTTTGCACACTCTGTCATTTTAACTTTTTAATTTTTTAAAAGTATGAAGAAGACAGATTTGATATATGGATCGCAAAAATTCGACATCGATCTATTCGTTCCTACATATAAGCCAGTGTAATTTATGAATGTTTCAATCTTTCTTCAACAATACTCTTTTTTCTCTTTGCTGGTCTCTCCATTTTTGCAATGTTTTGATTTGCAATTAATTTCTTATTGAAGTGCAGTAGACAAAAAGAAAGCAAACAGGGTTTTGTAACCATCCTCCAGTTTTATAACCCATGGCTACACACCACGCAGACAATTGTCACAAACACCCATGCACACAAAGATTGTTGAATGCTTTCTTCTAGACATTTCAAATAATAACAATTGGACAATATAGCACTTTTATGATAATCCAGATTGTTGCACTGCCCATGTACCTGTTGACATATGGTCTTCAGTTCATGCCCATCTTCATGGCATGCATCAATAGTCAATCCTTTGACTTGTCCTCCAGCTGATTAGATAGAAGCGCAGGTGAAGACAGTATTACGCATTACACAAGGAATGATCAAGTTGTGCAGTGAGGCCTGCCTATGTTTTTCAGTGAAATATGTCAAATAAGTGAACCATTTTAATGTGACAAAAACACCAATTTGTCTTGAGCAATCAGTGTCGGAGTTGGATAACTGGACATTTTTATCAGACATTAATATATACACATGCACATTATATTGTTCCTGACAAACCTGTTGATCAACAAAGCAAGAAGGATAACTGGCAGTCAGAAAACTGCCAGTACACTACAAAACTTTCGGAAGCCTAAGAATTATCTGTCTGCTATCTCTGGTTGAAAAAAACAAAATAATAAAAATTAAAACATGTAATGAAAAATAAAATGCAAACAGATCTTACTTCTTCTGTCATCTGAGGCCTATACTGCTTGTGAAGTTCAAGGATGATTCGAATGCATACCAATACATTGTCTTCATTTTCAATCTGTGAACAAGAGGCCAAATGAGTTAAAGAATAGATACAACAATTCATTTTTTCCGTTACATTGAAATCATGTATTATTTAACTGAGTTTGCAAAGTTCTCAGATAGTGTAAATACAGAAACAACAACAAACAAAAAAATATTTTAAAATACAAAAACAAAAGAAATGTCAAAGTACCGAACTATAAATAATTTTCAATAAAAACAAAAGACACAACAAAACATTTTCCCCCAAATGTTTCCTTGTTCTGGCCCTTGACTTTTACACATTTTCATTTTTGCTATTATTAAAAGCTTTTCATTATTGTCTTAATATCTATGAATAAATTAAGTTATACATGTTAATATGAAAATTAGAAACAACAGGATTGAATTTAACAACTCTGAAGCTGTAAAGAAGAGAAAATGATAAGTATGAATATAAACCTAGATTCAAATTTGTTAAGCAAATTACAGAGAAAAAACAACAACAAAAGCAAGCAACAAACAAACAAACAAACAAACAAACAAAAACCACATGTGTGTGTTTCTAATTCAGTCTATGCCTTGAATCTTAATTCAACAATTGCAGGGTAATCTGCTCCCAATGATTGAGGCTACTTTTTATGTGAATTAAATACAGTACTTTTAACAGACGGAACATCAATGTGAGGATTTGCTGTACATATTCCCTTAGGTGATCATTACTTGGGATCCTGTGGATGATTTCAAGTAGCAACTTTCGTAGTTGCTGAGGAGAAAAGAAAGAAGCAATCAATTTCATTACATCATGTCCAAGCTATTTCTTTGATTTATTATTGCAAGAAAACAACAGAATGAAGGAAAACATATGATGGAATCTAAGGGTCAAAAAATTGTTAATAATGAAAAGTATGATCGTGTATGTATTTTGTATGCATTTTCAACATTCATGCTACATTAATACATCTACAAAATCAGATATTTCAGTAAGATCTATAGCTGTGCTTAAATAATCATACCTGTATGTTCTGTTCTGCAATAAACTGTGGTTCTCCTTCATCGAGAATCTTCAAGAAAACTCTCATAAGCTCTGACAGAAACTGAGGGTATCTTGGAAGAGCTACCACACTCTGAGGAATTAAAATAGAAATCAAATATATACATAACTTTATGGTCTGAATCACAAAGTCTCCAGCAAAATTTCTACAACCCTCGTTGAGCGTTACCCTAGTTTTGACAGATCACACCATGTCTAGAATCAAACGAATGGTTTATATTCACTAGAGACACAAAAGGTTCCTCAGTAACTAAGTTGCTTGGTGAGTTTTTTGTGTTCCCCCCCCCTCCCCCCAAATCAGTGAATAATATGGTAGAAAACATGTCACTAAATATTCACTTCAATGTACCTCAAAGCTTTCACTCAGAGCTTGAGCAGCTTTCAACTTTTGTTCAACAACTGAAATACAAAGAGCAGATAATAATCACAATTGATTATAATGTCCAAAAACTGATGTTCAATGCGTAATAATCATTGAGACATAATTCTACCTACTTAATTCATTTTTTATTAAAGAAATAAACCAACATTTTTTAATATCATTTTCTAATGCTGCAAATTTTAACTCACACAAATCTTATAAGATAAAGAAATCATAAATATACCTAAGTATATGAATTTAAGACATGTCAACTATGTGCTTTAATGCAAATTTGTTTGTTCTTTTAGTGATTTTTTTCAATTCCTTAAAAAATCATGAGAATGGAATCAGCCAAATTCAATTCTTTAGCATCAGTTAGTTGTTTCTAATAAATCCATGTGACATAATATAATCAAAATTATAAACATTCACATTTATCTCAGACTTACTGCCTGGTGTTGAGTCTGCAATGAGTTGAACATAATTCTTGAAGTTTGTCAACTGCACAGTGGCATCTTCTGGACTCAGTGGAGATCCCACCATTTTCAAAACTTGATATCAAACTTCACACTGTTCTGGGGATTCTGAATGATGGAGGAAACAAAAAAGAAAACAAAAAAGTAAGCTCTCTAACAACCTGACCGGCAAACTTTCACCCATGCCTATCTGGTAAAGTACACCGGTAAGCTACTTCCCCACTACAACTGCAGTTATGAGGCGACTATTTCAAAACATGAACAAAATGGAAAACTGGTAACCGATACTGAACGAGGCTCATGGCAACAGAGGCTTTTTTAAACAAAATGCGGGCAGTGAATAAACCGACCTGACAGTTTATACTGGCGATCTGACTCCCATAGATATGATGGATGTTGTGTAAGTGGCAAGGATGCATTGACTGGACTGATTGGAGACGGAAAATCCACTGTGGCGACACCTAACAAAATAAACTGAAGAAGACGAACTATTTCTGTCTTTATGCATAAATGACTGGTTGGAGACAGAAGACCTGCTCTACTTGTAGCAACCTCTAATGGAAGACCAGAAAGAAGATCAAGCACGTTCCCTCATAATTATGACCTTAAATTCAACCAGAGCAATGTCTCTTACAGGAAAGGTTAATCATACAAATGTCCTTCCCAGGTAAACCAGTGCATACACATATTACAACATTGCACACGGAACATGGGTTTGCCTGAGGGTCACTTACATTTTCCTGGGTGATGAATATGAATTTGTCCAGGCCAGATGACGTGTCCACAAGAGGGCTAATATCCTGACTCTCTTTTCACTTAACATTCTCTCACTGCAGGGCCTTCAATGATTGTTTATATTGCTTTGTGATAGATCCAAACATCTGCAAATGATTTCTTCTTTTTTTCTTCCAGTGTAGTGTTGATGTAATGTCATCATGGCCATTGGCACTCATGCACCGTCTCTCCTTGCATACTCCTAACTCAACACCTAGACTTGCCAAGAGTTATGTTTTCGAAAGGAAACAATATTCAATATATATACAGATTCATCTAGAATCTATGCTCATAGGATATTATACAATAAAATGACGTAAAACTATGAAAGATAAACTCTTGATCTAGATATATCTAGATCTACCATAGCTTAAAAAAACTATGCAATCATGATCTGATCATGTCTGATTTCTCTGCTTCAAGTTCTGGGAGGAGTTCCAAAGTGGTACACATGTCTGATTTCGAGTTTTTTGACTTGTAAAGCAAACAACTTTCCTCTGAACTAATAATCAACAATGAAATATCATTTATTACCTGAAGTTTTAAAAGATAATTGCTAACTATCATCAGAAAAAGTCAACTTTTTTTCCTTTCACTGTCTTGGTAACAACATTTTGAAGTGACTTACAAAGTGCTATATCGTGATAAGTCAAATTTAACACTACTGTTTCATTAAGCGCATATAAGGATCTTCTTATCTTCATTTCAATGCATGTCTGCATTGTAGAGTTTTATATTGTGACCTCTGTCAGTCTGGGTGAGGGTTACATTTCAATAGCGATCTCACTGTCTGAATAGTAGTAGTTTTGGATGATAAGGGTTGGGACTTACTTATCCATAGCCTGTGCTTGTTTGCACATTGCTTGCCATCCTTCTCCATTTCGTCCTACTCTCAGCCTGTCTCATGTAATCAGTATTTGATTTAATGTTGCTTGTACTCTTCCTCAGTCCTGTCAAGTACATTGTTCTCTATCGGGCTTTCGCATGTTCACCTTCGATGAAGCCACTAACCACTAATTTTTCTAAACGCTCATCATTCCTCCATATGTGCCCGAAAAATTTCATCTGACGTTTTCTTTAAATCGTATCCAAAAGCTCTCTAGTCTTGCCTAGCCTGCATAACATATTTTTGTTTCATATCTTTGCTGTCCACAGTATTTTCAACAGCCTGCAGTAAATCCACATCTCAAGGGCCTCAATTCATTTCTGTCATTCTTTGTCTAACGTCCATGTTCTGCAAGCGTACAATAGTTATGAATGGACATATGCCTTTACCAGATAGAGTCTTGTTTCAATGTTTAGCTTGCTATTTGTTATGACAGGTTTAAGTTTGTAGAAGGCGCTTTTTGCACATATGCTATCTGTTGTTTAATTTCGGTGTCGTCTTTGGCATCGTTCGTTATCATTGCGCCTAGATATTGAAACTTTTGAATTGTTTTACGCTTTCGCTATTGTTTTTTAGTTCGAAGTGGGAATCGTTACTCTTTGCACACGGCCTTGCATTCTGTCTTTTTAACATTTAGC